>JJOG01005898.1:0-48314 GCA_000715275.1 Gyrodactylus salaris
CCAAAAGGCTGATTACAACAGACGTCAGAGTTGATTTTAATCCCATTTTGGAGTAGCTCATAGTAGATTAAGCCCCTGATATCCCACCAGACGCAGAGCATAATCTTCTTTTTGATAAGTCGTTGGTTTAGGTGAAGATAGAGGAGGATCAGATGGAAGTTGCCAAGATTTATTCGTGTAGAGAATCCATTTCTCATCACAAGTTACAATCCTATTCAAAAATTAAGTTTGTCTGTGCTTTTCGAGCAGAGAAGAGCATGGGACAAACCCAATAATCGAGTTTATTCACATATCCCAAGATTTTGATGTGGTTAAAAGTTGCTCCAATAGAACAACCAATATCCTGGGCTTCGAATGGTTCTCCGTGGATTTTCATCTAAAATGTTGCTTAGAGCGCTGTTTATTTCGAGACTAGGCCTTCCTGATTTGGGAGCATTTTGCAGGCTAAAATCTCCATTTCTAAATTTACAAAACCAAATTTGAACAGTTCTAGTGCTTACTGAACACTCTCCAAACGTCTCACAAATTTCTTTTGCTGCATTTGTGGCATTGAACTGCTTTTTGAAAAGATAAAGCATAATCTCTCTGAAATTTAGGTTTGGTGTTTCACACTTCAACATTGAATAAAAAGTGATTGAAATGATAAGTTTAGTGAGAATCTTAAACTTATGATAGAAAAACGTATTGCCTTTCTAAAGAGCTATTACTCGATATCGTGGGGAAATTAAAGTGGGTGAAAAATATCTGAGAAAATTCACATTACAAAAAACGCAATTACTTTATGAACGACCTAATATTTTAAAACTCAACAAGCTCTATCAAAACATGTTTTTCAACATGAATTGCCCGTATTACTTGAAAATTCCATGGCCATAATCGTATTAAGGGATACGAGTCAGAAATAGTCCAATATATCATGCTTTAAGATTCGTCAAACTGTTGAATAGTACATTTCTATGTGGTTTATTTAATATTAAATAATGTAACTGAGTTCAAATGATGAATCGAAATTGAAATCTTGAAATTACAACTCTGTCCATATTCATTTCTTCTTCTCTGTCTCTTTGCCAATTTCAACCTTGGCATCTTCCTTGGCAGCGCCAACATCTGGCTTCATGGCGGGGAAGAGAATGACCTCTTTAATGTTGTTAGTGTTGGTGAGGAACATGGTCAGCCTGTCGATACCTAGGCCCCAGCCGCCAGTCGGTGGGAGACCATAGCCGAGGGCTGTGATAAAGTTTTCATCCAGAAACATGGCTTCATCGTCACCGGCCGCCTTGTTCTGCACCTGATCCTCGAAACGCTTTCTCTGCTCTACTGGATCGTTCAACTCAGTGTACGAGTTGCAAATCTCCTTTTGCAAGATGAAGAGTTCAAAGCGTTCAGTTAGACCAGGCTTGGACCGATGCCACTTTGCGAGGGGACTCATAACAGTGGGATGGTTCATGATAAAAGTGGGGCTGGTGCATTGAACCTCGAGAAAGTCACCGACCAGCTTGTCTAGGAGGCGATTCGCAGTTCTCGGAGAGGAACAGTCCACCTGGTGCTTCACACAAAGGGCGTCGAGTGTCTTTCTCGCCTCCTCAGTTCCAAGTGTAGTCGGATCGGGGAGTTTAGCACCCCCAAGGGCTTTTGACAACTCAGACATTATGTCCAATCGTCTAAAGGGTGGTGTAAAGTCAACTATAATCGGCTCAGAAGACTTTTCATCCTCGCCTAGTTCAGGTGAATAGGTCACCTTGTATGTCCCAAAGATGGACTTGACCATGCCAGAGAGCATATCCTCGGTAATCTTCATCAAGTCCTCATAATCAGCATACGCCATGTAGAATTCACATGTGCTAAACTCTGGGTTATGGGTCAGGTCGATGCCTTCATTACGAAATTGACGACCAATCTCATAGACCCTGGGGTATCCACCGACAACAAGCATTTTGAGATACAACTCTGGAGCGATCCTCATGAACAAGTCCATGTCGAGATCGTTGTGATGGGTCACAAAGGGCTTGGCAGCCGCTCCGCCGGGAATCATATTCATCATTGGAGTTTCTACCTCGAGGAATCCCATGTTGTCAAGGAATCGACGAATGTAGTTGATAATCTTGCCACGTACTATGAACCGGTGGCGGACATCAGCGTTGATGATAAGATCGAGGTAGCGCTGACGGAACCTGGTCTCTTTATCCTTCAGGCCAAAGTGGAGGTGAGGGAGTTGGTAGAGGCACGGAGATAGGAGAATCATCTCCTTTGGAAGGATACTCAATTCACCGAGTTTCGACTTGGCTGGGACACCGATGCATCCAACTATGTCACCACGTTTGAGAGTTTCGTTAATGGCGTAAAAGCTGCTTTCATCTTTGTACATTTGAATGTTGGCCATTATTTGGAGGCGAGTATCTTCGGATCTAAGGGAATTGATCATCAAAATGTGTTAAAGTGAATTTATGAAGAAGTTATTCTTATTTGACATCTCTAAGAGTCCTATTCATTGTTGAGTCATATCGGTGGATAATTTCGCTCTTTTAAATTCACTCATGAATTTAGTCAGTGTGAAAATTCCCTCAAATTGAGTTGAATTAAAATCCATCTGAAGATTAATGATTTACGTTTATTAAAGAAATGTAACAACTAAGAGTCATCAGGGAAATCTAATGGTGTGCATACGTAAATAGAATTCGTTCGAGTTATACCCAAACGATGCTGATGAACCAAAAGGGACTTTATAAATTCGGAATCTTTAATAATACAGTTATAAAGACTACAAGTAAAATTCTCGTAATTTCTTGATTTGCCTACTTCCGAGTAATAAAATGGCAATCTCAAGAGAGAAAACACGTTTGGAGATTGTAACTTAAATTTTTCAACGATTTCACAAAAATAATATAAAAAATGTTTTTTTTAAATATAACTTTCACCTTGAACAAGTTGCATGTATAGAGAAAAAATGAAGAGTCCTATATTACTTGGACTCAATCATAGATTGTAAATTGAAGAATATTTTTCCATAGGACTTTTGAGGTCTCTCTACCAATGAGTCTTGATAGAGACAAAGCGCATACACAGATAATCTTTATTCAATGATTTTTTTGTTTTAATTTTAAGAAGAATCCCAAAAACTCAGAAAAATGATATTTTAAAGACTCTAAAGAATACAAGTTACAACGAGAAATTAAAAAGTTTCGTTAGAAATCTTTAAAATAGGTGATGAAACGAGAAAAAAAGCCTGAAATGGCTAAACCCCACACTATCTTTCCATCGAAAAGAACAAGGCTTTAATCTGATTTAATTCAAAGAAATCCGATTTAAAAATTAGTTGCTAAAAATATTATTTTGTCAGTTACATAAACTTAGATAAGTCATTGATTGAGTTTCTATTTTCTAGCATTGACAGAGTTATAAAGTATAAAAATTGTGGGGACACCAGTGTCTCTAGGAGGGTTAAAATATAAATCTTGAATTTGTCAAGTAACTTGAATTGACAAAAAAACTATGGATAGATATTTTCAGCCAAAAATGATCGGTTTTACACAAGGAATTAAAGAGCTCAAGAAATAAAAATAACTGATTTTAAGGAATCAAAAATGAACGAACCGTATGTCATAAAAGACGAGCTTCGAGCCAGACTCCCTCTTGGCATGGATACGTCCAGAGATTTGGACGACAACATCATTTAGGTGCTCTCCAGCTTCAATATGTTGGTACTTTTCTATAAATTCTTCCAGGCCAATACTGACGTGGAACTTGTGTGGATAAGGATTCTTGTTGGCCTTCTTCATTTCCTCTATAGCCTTGGACCTGAATTCAAAGTATTGCGTTGGATCCAAGTCATCTTCTTTCACTTTGGACGTTTGCTTAGAGTCTGTCTCAGGATTTTTCTGCTTCTTTTCTTCAGCCTTCTTTTCCGCCTTTAAGAGACGTTTTTGTTCACTATTGATGAAATTAATAAAATATTTTCATTACTTTTTGCTAATTTTTACGTCAGACATATTACGTAGGAGTGAGTTGGATTTTTTATAAAAGTTATTAGCCAGCAAACGTGTTGATATAAATGCGGAGAGCATTTAAAACAAAAAAGTAAATTTCGCATTTAAAAATATCAATTTTGTGGGAAAATTAGAGCCCGCTCATATTAATATTAGATTCCATTGAGGATATTCTTTTGACAGTCCACTCAAAATGGCAGATCACGTGAAGAGAATATGCATCATATCTCGCGCACAAATACGCTACGAAGGTGACTTTGTCTCGGTAGAGTACCATGAGAGTTGCGGACGTACAATAACTCTTGCCAATGGTAAGTCGATAACTTGATCTCTCCATTTTCTCTCTAGTCAAATCATTCGGCACTGAGAATCGTCCTGCTGACAAAAAGGCCCTACCCAAAGACGTCATCTACGACAAGATTATGTTCACTGAGAACGATCTAGTCTCAATTACCTTTGTTGAAGACAATGACATAATTGATGATCCATCTATCGTTATCGCTCAGCCTGGTAACAACTCCAATATTGCCCCTATTGGAACCAAGCCTGTGTCTCAGTCGAGCAGAGAACAAAAGTCTAGTAAGTTTTTAATATAATTTTGTCTATTTTCAAATTATTTTAACAAAAATCAGATCCTTTGAAAACCATACATTTAGGATAGATAATGGCATTTAAAGTGTTAATTTATAATATTATTTTTAGACTGGAAAGATTCGGGAGACTTAAAGTTTGAGGAGAAACGACCGACTGCGCCAACTTCGCAAAGAGTCAACGCCTGGACCGCAAATAGTAATACTCAAGCTGAAAAACTTCCTACCTCCTCTAATGGTTGGATGAACAATTCTCCAATACATCAAAATGCCAACATTTCCGCTGATAACCGTTATCAGAATAGGGATAATAATCGTAATTCCGACTTGAAGTCAAATCCACGAATGCGACCCAACACTTATAACACAAACAATGCCCGTTATAACGGCACAGGATCGAATTATCCTAATAATAATACTCGAATGTATGGCCGTGGTGGCCAGAACGGAGCCCCTGGTGTCTATACCAGAGGTGGTAGTCAGAATAAACCTAGAAATTATCCTCGCAAAGATGAAGACATAACATTTACTGGTGATTACGACATAGAGTCTGCTAATAAGGAGTTGGCCGCTGAACTTGAAAAACTCGACGTCAGCGACTCCGGTGCTGAGGGCGGCAGCCTCAAGGGCATTGGGTCGCAAGATGAGAATGATAATCCTGAAAAGGATGAAAAGATTGTCTACGACAGCACCAAGAGTATCTTTGACCAACTCAGCTCTCAGATGCTCGACAAGGCCATGGGAAAGAAGACAAATAACCAGAGCTTTCGTGAGGAGAGGAAGTTGAACTCTGCAACCTTTGGCAATCTCAGCGTGTACAACGACTCAAGGAATAGGAATTACCGTAACTACAACAACCAAAGCAATTATCGCGGAAACTACCGAGGTGGCCGCGGCGGCCGTGGTGGCTACAACCAAGGTGGCAATAATCGGTATAATAACAACAGAAACGAACTCTCCAATGAGGTTGAGAACTGAAAGGCCAAAGCCCGTCCCATTTTTTCATATATTATATATATTTCATATTGTTGTATATTTTTCACGTTTGTTCTCGGAGCTCAATTCTGTATATAAAAGGGATTAAAAATGATATGCTGACGACTCTCAATTTATTCCTTTGATAAAAATTAACCAAGCTCATTATGTGAATAAATTTTAGAAAATAAATAATTTTGTTACATAAGACTTGCACATTTATCCAACTTTAAATTGAGTCTAGAAGGTAATTGATTTTATTTTCAAGTATTTATTTAAAGATAAATCTCATCTAAGACTATTATTTCTTGCTCTCAGTAACTTTGGTGTTTGCGATTTCATTCTCATTCATCCTAGCCATACCGATGCGACTAAGTTGGTAGATTCCTGTAATACCGACAAAGAGATTCACACTAAATAGGCTATAGTTCTTTGGTATAATAACCAAAGAGTATCTAGACCAAATGATGCCAGTAGCAGCTAGTGCTGTATTCTGTGAAAGGCTCAACTTTTCAACTGGTCTCGTAATATCAGCAATACCAGCAATTACTAGTCCCTAGGGGTGTGTGAATTAGTCGGAATTACCCATTTGAAAATTGGTGCCCAGAAGAAAACTGTCTTGGGACCGGCAGGATGATCCCAGAGGGGTCGAAATTTATTAGGGACGAACTTGTCGGTAGCTCTAATAACTGTTTTGTAGATCGCCGACATTGAAATAGTGCCAAAATATTGTATGAACAAATAAATTCTAGTAGAATTTTAATGATAGTTTTAATAATACTAAAATTTGAAAATGGCTCAAGGAAAGTTTAAGAAGAATATACAAATCAAGGGTGTTAGTCAACCCAAGAAGAAGGACAAGAAAGTCAAGACTAAAAAATTTATGAAAAAGACATCAGACTTTCATAGCTTCCAGAAGAACATTAAGAAGATGATCAACAAAAAGATTGAGGAGCAGGCGATCGAGAAAGCAACCGCAAATGAGCCCACTTCTTTGAAATTAATAAAGTAGAGTTATCAATGAGTGAATTGCCCAATCTCTTATCTAGTAATCTTTTATCACTAATTTCGCAATTTAGTCTTTTAAATTAAAAGTTTTAATTTTCCGATTTGGTGTTCAAATTGATCCTCGTCCAAATTGTCTGTCCTAATGGATCCCTTTTATCTTGGCCCTCTGCATCAAACTCTACAATTTATAGTCTACATTTAATCAAATTGCTGTTCTAGACTCTAGAATCTATAGTCTCTCTATAATCTCTTGAATTGCCCACCTCCAGATGAGTTTACTTGGTAAACAATTTCTCTCCATCCCTCCTCATTTTAACCACTCGTGTGAACCCGAATAGAGCTAGACCCGGCTAGGAAACTCAAAATTCTAAGAAAAAGGGTCAGATTTATTCTGAAGAAAAATTAGAAAATGTTCAGTGTTAATATACCGGGTTAAAGTTTTGAAAATTTCAACTCCAGCATTGCCAATTTGAAATTAAAAATAATTAATAAAAAAAGTTTGTCATATTACTCACGAGTAACATGGAGAACATAATTCAAATGTGCACTGATCTTATTTTCACGATAATTTGTTCGTAATGAAAATTAGATGCTCTTATACAGTGTATAATATACACAGCTCATGAATGAAGATACGATAATCTTCATGAGAACTACTGTACATCTCACAAATGAGATTTTGTGTTTCATTCTACAGTAGTAAAATTGTAGAAAAAAATAGTTGACCACTAAGATATTCTCTTTTTCTTGATATCCAGCTTGCGAAATTCATTTGTGTTCTTTCCAACTTCTTTCTGAAACCTTTTCCCCGTTCATTGCGTTTGGATAAGCCTAGAAAAAGATGTTATGTAATGGGAAATTTAATTCTAATCTCTAAACTCAAATTTTTCGGTTATTCCCGTAAAAATATACAAATTACTTTAATTTGAAGCAAAATTATCGTATTTTTAATGACATCATTAAATTCGTCATGAAAAAAGTTGATTCAAAAAATATTTTCCATAGAGTTTTGAGTAGTAATCTTCCTCAAAAAATTATACAATTACAATTAATGACGAAAGGAAGAGAAGAAAATATGAAACCTATAATTATCAATTTGTAAAATCATGACGTAAAATTACTCATTCCTCCAAAGGTTAAATTATGGCTGAAAAGAGATGAAATTTTATTGAAAATGACAAAATGAAACCCCCTCTTGAGTCGCATTCCATTATTTTGGTCGAACCGATTCGACACTACTTGGAAAAATCACTGTATATGCTGCTCGCTGCTATGAACGAGAGAAGATAGTGTTCCGAAATGTTCTGATATCCTTCAGAATTCATTCTAGAAGGGCATTTCACTATGGGACTTATTCCACCAGTAGAAAACGCGGCCAACCACCAAATCTTCTTGACAAGCGGACTTGCCGTGAATTTTATGCCACCAATAGTAACATCTGGCCCATCTTTTTAACAAAGTGACTCAAGAAGGCTTACACCAACGAAAGCTATTGTCTTCAGTGATGTAATTTCTAAACTTCCTTGAAGTCCCATCCATGTTAAGATCTGAAATCGTCGCTTTGAGATTGTATTAGCTCCTTCGAATCAGATTTGGCCTTTCTTAACGTAACTTTATCGACTTTTCGAGGTCTTCCTCTTATTCCTCTGACTGAGATGCCTCGAGAGATAGTCGAATCAGAACGATTAAGCTTCTTCGCTGTTGCCCTTATAGACCAGTTTTCTGAAAAAAAACAATTTTGCCTTTATGAAGTTCAGAGAAATGATTGTAGATTACATAAGCAAAACTAATTATGCTTTCCAATGTTGTTTGACCGTGGGAAAAATCAAGGGGTCAACTATTATATCACATCGAAATTGAGATTAGAATTAAATTTCCCATTAAATAATATCTTTTTCTAGGCTTATCCAAATTCAATAAGTGGGGCAATGGTTTCAGAAAAAAGTTGGAGAGAACACTATGGTCGAATATTTTGAAATACAAGCAGAAAAATTGCACCAAGTCAAAATGTCATACGAAGATAACTTCGTGTTCGGAAGAGGAATTAAATGTTTAGCGTGAAAGTCGGAGAGCGGAAGAACCTTTGACTTGTGTATTTATATCTAAGACTAATTGAAGTGCATAATTTATGGAGAAAATACAAGTCAATGTTGACCTCACTTATCCTGGTCTCGAGAAGTAAAACCGAGATCCTTGATAACATAATATATACATAAATAAACCTTTTGTTTTCTTGTAATGACTCGTCAAATCTAGTTTCAAAAAACTCAAATCTCAATCATAAGAAAGGTTTCTTTATTAATATTTATTTTCTTCCTTCACTTTCTCCCATTTTTTTCTCATTTCTTCGACTTGTGCTATTGGGAATCACCGAATTTGGGAGAGATTTAGGAGAGAGTTGATTATCGATTTTATAAAAACTTCATCAACTTTTAAGAACGATTTTAAACATCTAAATAAAAATAGATGTTTATTAGAGAAATGGAATCAGTAAAAAACAGTCTTTAATTTGGTATTGAAATGAATTGTAGTACATGACATTAAGAGAGTTTAAATATTTAATTATAATTGTCCATATTACTTATGAGTAACACGATGAGGGTTGGTATTATTGATAAACCGGGTGTGATTTTCTACACCACTAAATCTGGAGGACTACTGTATTAGTATATACTCTATAATAACGTGATTCGAAAACAAAATATTCAAAGTTGTTTAAATTCGTCTCAAAATATTGCTTCATCTTGCAAATTTGATTCGACTAGTTTAAATTGAGATGAATCAACCTAATAGAAGGCGTACTTTTAAGATTGAGTTGAAAGTGGGAAATTCTATAAGTGAAAAGTAGAATCTCTTCTTCTAACTTTAGGCTGATGTGACTTCGGAAAATCGGGTTATTTCTTAATCCGAAAAGAAATTTCGTGAAAGAACAATTTTCGCAGCTAATTGAATCGATGGCTCGTACAATGAGCTATCAAGCTCAATTCCATCCATAGTATTATTCTCTCAAAAAATCTTTTAGGATTGAATTTCTATATGGGGAAAATAGTGCAGATGCGTTGTAGGCGGCCAAGGCCAATATGTTACAAGAGATTGCCAGAGGCCATCGTGTAGTTGATTTTTTCAGGAATAATTTCCTACCAACTGATCCAATGTATCAACTCCACTCTTAGTTGAGTTGTAATACTCAATACTTTCAGGTTTTCTTTCATTACTATCAGCTTCTGAATGAAGCGAAGAAAACTACTGGTTTGTTCCTTTTTGGTCCATATTTGAAGAGCATTGTCTCTTTATGGAATAGAAATCTTCTTTCACCTTGCTCTATCTTTGTGTCACAAGAACCGCGTGGTAAAAATCGTCTAGACTCTTTGCTAACTAGAGATGTTCCTTTTGAAGAGAGATCTTTTGATAGTTTCGTCGACGTGAGAAAGTTAATACCGATTATTGTTAGACCTTGATTTGGGAGTGGTTGAGATAGCTGTTTCACTACACGAGATGTATATTTCATTATCGAGTAGGCGAGAGCTCCTCGAGTCACACTCGGCCCAAATTTCAATCTGATGGAATAAATACTTCTTGAAGGGACACCTTCCTCTAAAACTAACCAGCTGTTGACCAATGGTTATTTGATCACTTGGCTCATACACCGTTCTGCAGTTGTTTACAAATTTATCATTGAACCTGTATTTTTTTGGTAATGCAGAATCCCGAAAAGCTGCATACTCTTCTGACTATAATTCGTCCACAACAGACAAATTCCAGATAGTTGCAATTTCAAGCTTTTTCTTTTCTGGCTTTCTATGAAAACCCTTGTATATTTGAGATCTTGTAGAATTTATTTATCAATGAAATGTAGAAAGAATTCTCCAGGTTCAATAAAATTCTCTGCTTCATTACAGGTAGAAATCTACAAATGTTTCTTTTTGGAGTTTAGATCTAGAAGTAACGTTTGTTTTTGTACAATTGAGATCCACATTTTTATTGAATATAAATAAATGTAATATATTTGCATCATTTTCATTGCTTGAATAATCGTCTTCTTCTTCGGAGGTGGAGATTTCAGAGGGATCAGAATCACTCTATAGTATAGAGTATACACTCCTGAGACAAGTTTTCTAAATATCCTCTCCTGCAGTTGTTTTTAGTCAGTCATTGTTGAAAGAAATAACGGTAAAGAGATTTCTAACGAATTTATACAGTTTTAAGAGGCCTATGGAGAGGCGAATCAATAAAATTTTAGGTTAAAAATCAGTGCGACAAAAAAAATATTTGTGGATCGTATGAATGTGGAGACAAGCCTATTATAATAACCGAAGGTGTTATCTCGAAGAATGTTTTTTTAATGAAACCCGACTTTACGTAAAAGGGTTAATGGACTCATGTCATTTTTGCAATTAAACCTTTAGGTACAATAAAATTCAGCATATTATGAGAATATTTCTTGCAAATTAGACTATTCCATTTCGGCACAACGGAAGAATCAATAATTGAATTCAATAGCACATGTACTTGAAATGGATCATATTAGTTCTTAGGGCGTTTTAAAGCCTTTTCTTTCTCATTAAGATTATTCATTTTCTCTCAATAACACAATAGATATGGTGGCAGGCTAATATTCTACTCTCAACAAAATCTATTAGCTCAAATATTTCCAACACACTCTACACAAAAGTATAGTGTATATTCTCCACACTTCAAAAGAAAAATAGAGAAAATGTATACTTATTACTAAATCAACATGTTTATAAAGAGAATAATTATTTACTTCCGTTGAGAGCTTAAGAGAAATCTATAACTTTTCCGTTTGCACAAAAGGGGGTTGGGTAATGTGAGGAGAAACTAGCTTTTGTAGGCATGTCGAAAATACACAAAGTGAAAAATATTTTTGAAAATCCATTTGAGTGTCGTCTTCTACTCTCTCGATTTATTTGCAAGAGAAAAAGAGCATGGCTAAGAGTGGCCAAGTAATGGACGCGGCGACTGAGAAAATCGGCCCGATAAAGCCCGACTATTTGTTGGCGATGCACATCGCGTCAGCGGGCAATCAAGCTGAGGATGCCGGCTGTGACGAGAAGCCGGTCGTTATGATCACGGCAAAGTTGTTGGATTTAAGCAGACAGAATGTGAGTTTTGGGTTCTATTATAAGAAATAAATTATAATATTTTGGCTAATTTGAAGTAAATCATATTTTAATCGAATTTTGAGCAAACTTCTCTCTTGGCTACTTTTTGAGAAGATATGATAGGTAAAAGGGTCTTTAACTAGTCTTGTGAGTCTTCATTTTGAGAAGAAAAATAGAGACAGCTAGACAAATCAATACTCAGAAGATACACAGACCTAACGAGTTTGAAATTATTCTCTAATTTCATTGGTCGATCTCAAAATTGGACGGAATTTTCAATTTGAGAGTGTAGATAACAAGGTATAATAATTCGTTTTCATGTAGAAAATCTGTTTATTAAATAATAAATATGAATATTAAAAAATTAAAGACAAGTTTTGAATATAAAAATGTCTTGAGAATATAAAATATTGTAAGAAAATTTCTCAGATTTTACTGAATTCTGATTTCTTCAGGAATTGTGACGTACAAGGTTGGAGTCCAATCGTTGGACTCATAGTCCAATCTGATGAAAGCTTTAAAATCCACTCCTCAACTATCTAACGTTTAAAAATCATTTTCGAGGTCTAAAAAGAGTCAAGAATTTCTAAAAATCTTTTCTAATTTTTTTTTCTAAAATTTTTTTCTAATCGAACGAAAAAAAAAATTTCGAAGTGACTTAAATTAATCTTTATCATCAACTGTATAACCCGTTATGTTTATCAATTCTACTTGTACTGTATATTTCATAGAGCTGCCCAGAATAGTCAGAAAAATGGCCTTCTTTTCTAAATTCAACACAAATACATTTTGCAAAGCCAAAGATTTAGAGATTCGAGATCAGACATTGAGATGCATTAAAACCCCCTTTTTCAAGTTGGACGGCGATGAGAAGCAATTCGTCATTAATTGCAATATAAATGAGAATTCCGGTGACATTTGTACAAGCGAAGTGCAGTTGACACTTGGGATAACTGACTCAGATGTACTGAGATCCCCGAGCCTGGTTCAGACCTTGGAAATGGTAAGTTTTTCGATAGATTCCTGTTGCTTTTCACTATAATCTACCTTGATTATTTATCGTGATTGAGGGCTGACCTGAGCCATTCCTTAGGTATCAAAGAAAGCGAATACACAGTTTCATAATTCTATTAACCAATAAGATTGATTCATTTTTCTATCTCAAATTTGATTGGATACTTTTCGCCAATTCATCTGAATACATTAGTGTCCTGCGTTTGCACACACCCATATACTCTATATAGATTAGACCTCTCTGAATCCAACAGTTGGAATGATAAAATAAAACTCAAAGATTCCCGTTAAAGAGAGTAAAGTTTAAGATCAAGCTTCTCAATTTCAATTAATTCTATTAAAACTTGTAATCCAATGCTAAACCCTTTCCCTTAGTTGCAAAGCTGGCTGTGGGAAAAGGATTTGCATCATATTTCAGAATATCCTCAACACAATGGCAGTGGAAAGTATTTCCAAATCCTCCAGGACGGCTACTTGGCCTTCCGCCTGGTCCTCCATTCAGACCTAATTCGGTGTAGCTTTCATGACTTTGAAAATTATCCCTTTCTCCTAGAGTTCATTGACATAAGAAAGATTTTCGGGCAGCTCTTCAATTGCGACGACCATCAGAGTCTATTTGGAATGTTCTCATGTAAGCCTTAGAACTGTTCATAAACTAAAGATCCGGTTATTTATAAAAATTAATCATAAAATTAACCATGTGTGGAAATTATGAACACTATTTCGTGAGATATGTCTTCTAAATAAATTTTGGATTGAAATTGCTTTGTTTAAAGTCTAAAGTCTTATCAACCAATAGAATTTCATCTAATTTTAAATTTACTCTTATTGGTCGAATTAAAATTATTCTAAACTTTGATAATCATCAAATGAACCAATAAGGGTAAACTTGAAAGATGATGAAATTCTATTGTTTGATAAAATTTATATCTAAAATTCATTGAGAAGAGAATTCTTCAAGGATTTTGTTATAAATCTATCGAATGCGATACCGAATCGATAGCATGTCACATAATGTTGACTCACTTGGGCAGGCATAAATATGACTTATTCCCAAGGTTCTAGTAGTGATTGCTCGTTGGCAATCAATACAGGGCTTTAAGAGTTTATAATTATGATTGCAAATAGACTTCCAGCTACCTGAGCCGTTTGTGCCGAAGGTCCTGAGGAAGCAGTTAAGCTCATGGACCAGTCACGCCCAGACGCAAATCACAGAAGAGGCAGTAGAGGATGACCGCCCGTTGCCTGTTGGCCAATGGCCCCTTGAGCATTGCAGGGACCTGATTCGTCTAGCCATCAAGTTGTCTCAATTCGGTTAGTTGATTGGAAAATATTTGTCTCCAGAAGATAAACTATTCTTTCTTCATTCACAGGTGAAAATTGGAGTCTAACTAGTTTCGTTCAGAGTTTTTATCAACCTGCTCTAATGTGAGTTCTCTTATTAGGTGACATGTTTTTAATTTTGATTTGGCTAAACGCATTTCACAGGGCTTTAACTTGTAATGTGGGCTACCCAATGCATATTTTTCAAAATTCAGTATCTTGTTCTAATTTGATAGCTTATGATAAAAAATCATTTTCAACTTCAGACAATTTCGTACTACTGCTATCAGATGCAGCCTCACATATTAAGAAATCAGGAGAGCATCTTAAGGTTGTTAACGAGCAAATTTTCCACGTTATGTGTTAAGCCCATTTGGTACATAACTGCGCCAATCATGTTAAAGCTGAATTTTAGGAAGAAAATAACCTTATTGTGAGCATTTGCAATTTATCAGAACAATTGTTTCGGATATAAAATACGGTGGAATGAATGTGAGCGACAACCCCATTTTTTATTTTACAGTTTTTTCGAGCTCACAACTGAATATGCTAAAACATTTGATCACTATGCTGTTCCTGATTGAAAACCGATTATCCTCCGAGATTGTCCAGGGGATAACGTTCTGGCTGGCCCACCCATGGCTCTAGAACGAATGAACCTGGTTCGAGTCTCGACACCTGTGGTATACTGATGAGTCCCAAGAGGACGAAACGTGTCTATACCTTGTGTGAGATGGTAATTCGGGGAGCTACGTTCTAGAAGGGTATGGAGTTGTGTCAAACAGTGTTAGTATTCCCTGACATATCGACTGCCAATAAAGTTACTTAAAAGTAGCTCGAAAACACTTGTTACATAAATTTAAGAAAAAAAAATTTTTTGTATATTTTGCTCTGATGGTGATAATTTAAAGTTGAATGCTTGAAAACTTTAGCAAAAAATCGACAATTATTTCTGACGACGTTGTAGTCCGCGCAAGGGGCCTGCCCTGGCAGGCCACAGACAATGAAATCCACGAGTTCCTCCGTGGCATAACGATAATCCCCGGCGGGATAGCTTTGGTCCTCGGCAAAGTTGGCCGGCGCAACGGCGAGGCCCTAATCGCCCTTGCGAATATCGAGCAACGAGACCTGGCCCTCCGCAAACACAAACATCACATTGGCCAACGGTACATTGAGATCTACACTGCTCTCGGAGGGGACTTTATTGACGTGGCAGGGGGCCAGACCCTGGAGGCGGAGATGTTCCTATCCAGGTACACGAGTCATAAACAGAGCCTTGTTCGTATACGCGGCCTACCATACAATGTGACCAGTCAGGAGATTGTAGGTTGGGCTATTAATTCAAGTTTTATTTTCAAACGAAATGTATCAGATTATATGCATCACTGTGGGAGCGCTTTCAGTTAAGATTCATTGCTCACTAAGCCATGCTTAGTCTAATTCTATTCGGGTTCACATAATGGAGAGGTGAGCAATCTCATCTCATCTGAGCTGTATGTATAAGATATAAGAATATCAACATTTCCACTTCAAAAGAGGAGGATTTATTTCGGACCCACTTTCTAAGTAGCAGTAGGTCAGGAGGTCCTGATAGGAGGAGTAGGGATATTTTCTAGGGAAATAAGACTATTTAGGATAGAAAAAAAATTATAGTAGACTAAAATCCCAACAAAACCAGACATTTCATCCTTATTAAGAGTCATCAATATGCCATAGAGACGAATCGAACTCACGACCAGTTCATTGTACTAATTTTGGATTTAAATTTCCCGACGCACTAACTCTTTCTGGCCCCTAAACAATAGCTCTTTAATATGGCATTTTCACATCGCACGTACTCAACAAAGTTTTCAAGTCTTGTTCAGAGAATTTTTCATCCGACCCGGTTCGATTAAATTAAAGATACTGAGAAACAGTGTTTTTAATTTGGCAGTGTTCTCAGAGAGCCAGTCGTCGCTAAATAAAACTCAGAGTAGGCACAATGTATGAATGGTCAAAAGAAAGTGTTTATATGAAACCGGGTAAAGACTTAAAGTATTAATTTCTAAGAATGCTCTACTTTAAAAGTTCAAACTCTACATCTCAGCAGATTTAAAACTTTTAAATATGAATTCGTTAGCCTGTTACTGATTGAAACTCTATTTTAAAAATTATCCTTCTTCAAAAGCGATCCAACAGCCCCTGAATAGGATCAAAAGTAAGATCAAGGGTTTCGGTTGGAAGACAGTGAAACGAATAGTGTGAAACATTTTGTGTTTTATTAATTTTTCGATCAAAAATTGGGGAATCTATAGAGAGTAAAATTCAACCCATTCTGCTCTCTATATATGCACCCCAAATGTTTATTATTCCATCAATGTGATTACTCAAAAAGGCAAACTTTGGAAATAATAATAGAGTTGAAATTGTGTCATATTTTTCATTTGGTTACGGTCGACACCGCTTTTTTCCTTCACAGATCATGACTCAAAAATTATGACCGTAGAATATTGAATAACAGCTAATAACTCTATAAGCCCATTAATTCTGAGTTAAACTTATCAAATTGGCATGCCAGAATGTTGCTCAAGTCAAGAACCGAGGAGAGTTCTACTTGAAATGTTTGTGGTATTTAGAGTAGAAATCATCTATTGCAAAAATAATGGCTGTGGTAATTCTTTCTCATATAGCTAGTGAGGTTGGCATATGGTACGAGAAAGGGGATTTTAAATTGAAAACAAAACAACTCTACTACTGAGGGAATTAATTTTGAAAACAAAAACTTGTAGATTGAGTTTTTCGCCGTAACAAACTGTGCTGTTCAATTTGACGAGGCTGGCGTCCTCTTCGTCATCAAGACGGACGGAAAGGCGACTGGAGATGCTTTCGTGATATTCGAGGATAAAGAGATGGCCGAACGGGCCTTATTGAGCCATAGAAAGCACATTGGGCAGAGGTATATTGAATTGTTCAAGTCCACGCCAGCAGAAGTTCAACAGGTAAATCACGGTCCCAACTTTTTTCACAGAACCTTCTTCATGGTTCCAAGTGAAGGAATCCAAACTTTTATCTCTCTTAGACTTTTAGAACTCTTTAAAATCGATCTCAAAAGTAACCAATCAGAGGCGTGTATGTGTGTGGATTAATTTTTTAGTATGTGACTGTCCTCAATTTCATTGGTTTATCAAATTTCTCTAACCCGAAGCAAGCTGCTTTCTACACATGTTATTATTAGGACATCTGAACCTTGTGATTTTGTTTCATTCCAACACCTAGGTAATGAATGACACGAGATCTCATGAAGGTAACACTAATAGTTTCTTCAACTACGTTCTCCCTTCACAAATGCCGCACAACGGACTTCTAGCCAACCAGAATCTCAGCGTACCTCCATACTACCCGATGGACCTCTTCCGGAATCATCTTTCCACAATCCCGCCGCCCACAATGGCCGAGCCGTACCTGGGCCAAGGGGATGGCCAGTTGTTTTCAATCAACCAGAATCCTTTCATCCACTTCAGAGGCTACATCAAGTTGAAAAATATTCCTAATGAAATTACAATTTCGGATGTTTTAAAGTTCTTCGATGTTTACTGCCAGTTTATCGCAATGGAAGGAACGATTCCGTTAATCCATAGAAGGATAGTGAGTGAAATTTCATTCAGAAAAAACATCTTCTCTTCACGTTTGACTTATTTTGAATCAAAAATTGCTACTTATAAGTACTATGTAGAATATGACATACAAGGGTAGACATTGTCGAGAGAGAAATACATCACTCAGAGGATATACACACACACAATAGTATTGTCTAATATCATTGGTCGATGTCAATCAGCCAGTAATATTGACAAATTTCAACTTTAGAGATTATATAAGAAAGCATTAATTTTTTTTATTCCCTAATTTCTCGATTTTATGACAGAATTCGATGATTTTTTTCTTCTAGACAAACCTCTGGAAAGTATACATTAATTAAGACTATTTCAGGCTTTAATAGTTTCCTAAATGTGAAATATTATAAATCAACCAGGTGCTAGAAAGTTTAGAAAATTTATTTGGAATTATTCAGAACTTCTTTAGGTCCTGAAGTGGTTCAAATTGTGATGAAATAATTTCAAAATTTTAGTATGATAACCAAACAGAAATCCTCATTGAGCTGGTGAATGAAACCGCGGGCCTATTGATCTTTACGACAAAGAACTTTAATGAAATATTCATCAATGCAACAAAGAGACGGTTCCCGGTAAATATAACGATCACGACAAAGCAGGATCTCGATGTTGGCGGTTACACGCTAGAAGGGGCTTCTCAAATTTATCAAAACTATTACCAACAACTAACTGATTATGAGACAAGTCTGAAGAATTGTCCACAGTTGGATGGCAACGCTCAAATCCAAAATGTAAGTTGTGTCAGGTGTCTCTAGAATCGGTGATCTCGAAAAGCACTGGGCCGATTATTCTCTTTTGACACATTTTTATAGTTGACTGGATTTGGAATCTTATCATGCTGAGGCAAAGTTATGGAGGATAAAACTTAGTTTTCTTTCTACTTATGAGTAGTTCTTATCCAAAACTTATTTGAAGCTGATTCAAGAAATTTGATTATCGAATTTGTATTCAGCAAGCTTAATACTGCATGATCTGGAAAGGATAACAAATTAGTCAGAGTAGGAAAACACAGATCTTGGTAAATACAAGCCCCTCAAAGATCCCTTTGTATAGAGTATTAAGAATTATTAGACCCAAAGTTCCCTGGGTCCGAATCACAAGTTGGTCAGTCAACCAGGTCATCTATACAGAGAGGGTTTATATTTCTCTAAATTTGATCTCTCTTTGCAGAATATATTCACAGAGCAGGACTACAAGACGAATAATGTGATACAATTCGAGCAGCTGAGTCAATATCCGTTACTCTCTAGTAGCTTCATTCTCGATCAGACAATAAACTTTGTCAATCCAAATAGTTACCTATTCCAGAGTACGAATCCTCAGTACATATCCACCCAGCCATCTCTGCCGGCGCAGCCCGTTGTGCAGCAAAATGTGCAAAGTGAAATTTATAGTCAAAGCCTCTCACAGACCGGCACCAAGCAAGAAGATTACTCCTTCTACCACAACTAATCACTTGAACTAATGTGTATTATGATAATAATTTCAAGTTTTTACAACTTTCATCGATATTTTTGTTTAAGCCAATGAAAATGAAGTTGTAATCGATTCACTCTCATTAGTTATTTTTTGGGACAGACGTTCATAGGAGTTTCGAGCTTGGAAAGTTTGTGAGAAAGGTGACCAGATTAGAGAAACGTTTTCGATCCTCTTAGATTACGCCTTGGAGATCGATAGAAACGCGATAGAAGAGCAGTAGAATCTTTGTAAATCTACAATCTAAGAGAGAAAAGTCTAGAAAATACAAGTCAGTGTTGAGCTTACTTATCGTTTTAAGTAAAGCTGAGTCCCTTGATAATAGATGGAACTAGCCCACTTAATGTGATAGATCTCAAAAATGTTCAGACACCATTATCGATTAAAATCATCGATCGTTAACCAAATGAGCGCCGAGATTATCGTCAAATTTGAAGTGCCTCAAAGTTAGCATAACTCAACTTTATAAAGGAATATGGGTAGTGCCATTCTTCAGCTTTAGATTCAACAGACTCTTCAGTAGGGCTACCCAAAATATGCATTCTTTTAAGAAAAATATGCACATTAATCTTAGAAATATGCAAACACTATTTACCGTTTTTTTTTCAAAAAATATGAAAATCGGGACAAATTTCTGTCTAAAATATGCATAATTTGCAGAAAAAAATGCATTTGGTAGCCGTACTAATCAGATTGCTGGCCCTACTTGACGATAGTTACTTTTTCCTGTTCGTGCGATTGTCAAACAAAGAGAATTACATTAAATACGTTAAATGCATTCTGTCTGGCGTCATTTATTACTACGCCACAGACATTCATACCATTTGCAATTGAGCGATGAATTGATGTCTCTTTCTCTGTCAAAAAATAAAAGAATCATACCAAATGTCTAAGATCAAGCCTGACGTATTTATTCAATGTTGAAAGATATTGAGCAAAAGACAACAGAAAATCAATCTCAACAACACGGGCTCTTATCAAAGATCTCTACACTATGTAGAGATTATGTGCACAGAAGATCTTCTTTTTTTGGTCATGGCACATCACATAAGCCTCCATGTCTACTCACTAATGTTCATAATTCATAATTGAATGAAAAAACCAAAAATAAATGAAAATAAAAAAATGACGATATATCATTAACGACAAATACAATTTACATTTTCAGCGTTAAAGTCTGCTCGTAACTTTTCAGTCTGTCCGGCAATCAGCCAACTCCGAGAATGACGTCACAAGATATAAAACTATCACAGGCCCTATTAGCCAATGGATTGCTCAACTTTAATGAGCGCTTTCACGAGAACTTCAACTTCTTCGAGTTGAACAATGTCCTGGGAAAGATGGTGAGTACATCTTTAATATCTATTTAAAACACCTTACTTATTAGTAATGTGCGTAATATAAAGTATTAAATGTTTTCCTTAATGAATTGTAGTAAAAATAATAATTTCACACATTTCATTGAGAAAACTACCAGATGTCATAATTAATATTATTTTTGCTCTTCATTTAAGAAGAGCGAGAGAGCATTAATAATAAAAATAAAGGGACCAAACGCATGTGCCATGTGTTAATTTGTTATTCCTTATTTTTATGTCATTTGTTTTCCTCCTTACAAATGATACATGTCTATTGAACTCTGCAAAATGACTGCCTCCCTCGCATCGAGAGAGACCCCTTATTTATCTGCGTGGAGAAAAAAAAAGTGTAGTAACTATGGATATTGAGGGTGGCATGATTATTGCGAATACACACATTGACAGGCCCACACTTGGATTTATTCAGATCCCCGTTCTCTGTGTATTCCCCGTTTTTTTTTATTAAGTTGACAAACTTAAATGTAACTCCAAGTGTATTTGTTAGTTAAATGTCAATTAAAATAATTTTTATCTCAATTTCAAAGTCAATCAAAATTAAAACACCTTGTTTATCGAGTTATACAAAGAAGAATTAAGTTATTAAAGTCTTCTTGTTTACAGGGATAATTGACTCTGCTAACATGTTCTCTCTAAGAGAGAATTCTTGTAAGTTAATAAATCAAAAAGTGTTATTTTAGTTTTTCCAAACTCTCGAAGAAGAGAGAATTACGAATTAATTAATTATTTATTTAAATAAAATATATGAAGAGTGAAAATTCATTTAAACCCCCCTTCAAAAAGGAAGGGGCCCCTCTTCTCATAATTAAGGACTATCCCCTTTTTGGGAAAAGATAAATCATTCGCATTAGGGGTCAAGGCCTCGCGTGTGTCTATACCGGCTCCATAAAGCATCCGATGAATATATATATTTAGAACGGCTTCTAGACCCACTTCACTTATGTTTATAAAATACGTCAGATTCGATGGATAGGGAAATTTTTGATTAATTTTCATTTCTACAAATTCATTGAAATCCATCCGAGGGTATAAGTTGTAGTAAAATAAAAAGTGGAAATTCATTGAAAAGTGTAGTTATTTTTTACTACACAAAGACTAATTGGCTATGATATTATTTTTTATATCCTCTCTTTCTCTGCTTTTTGCACATACAGACGAAAGTGGAATATAACGAGAGAGAGAGAGAGGGAAACATATGCCTTTTAGTAAAGGAGACAGTCCCTTTCTTCTTCTTTCAATGGTACATAACAAAACACCCGATTTATTCATTCACATATTTCCTCGCCTCAGCATAATATGAAAACAGTTTTTTTCTCACTCCTAAGTGACATACACAAGTTTCTGTCTCACTCTGTATACAATAAGGCTCTTATGAAGAAATCACCACAAGAATACACAGAGGTCAAATTGACGTTTCTGATTTCCATATTCTCTTTTTTCAATTACTGTTTCGTTATAATTTTGTTTGCTGCTGGCTGATCAGCATTCCTTCTTTGTTTGACTGATTTTACTGTTGAGTAGAATTCTGACAATGCAAAAAACCATTAGACAAATGACAGATTTGTAAAAAGTATTTTTTTTTATAAAAAAAAGCAAATTATTATTTTTAACTGTACGCACTTTAGACTTGATTTTATGTTGAAAATCTACTCAATATTGAGTAAACCCGTTGAGTAAGTAACTAAGAAAATCGAGTTATAATGCTTTTGTGACAATTTTAAATCCTTGCTTTGAAAGAATTACATTTTTATTTTATTTTTAAATTTGGATTGGATTTATCACCATTTTGAAAACGCATTCATAAGTCAAAAATAAAATTAGTAGATGAAGAATATGATGAAGGAACAACAATACTGAAAATTCCGAATCATCAGCAATCAGAATTTTTTTTTTATTTTAAAACACGAAATTAGAGGTAAGATTGTTATTATACGAATTAAATATGAAATTATTTTTGAGTTAAAGTCTTTTGAAAGAGTTTAAAATATGTTTTTTCCACAATAATAGTAACTATTCAAAATTTTTACTAAAAAATAACAAAAAGGTTTCGAAAAATAAAATGGTTTCTGAAATTTTTTTTAAAGTTAGCAAGTTTTCGTTAACCAAGGCATTATAACCCTTCTATATAATTTGAGCTCTCCTCATTTGTAATTACGTCACTAAAACCGATTTTTCTTCCCGATTGTTCTATAGAAAGAAATAAGTTTTAAATTTTAGTTAAAATTTTAAATTTACCCAAACTATCCATTCGATTCAGAGTATTTCGATTGAATCCGATCAATTTTTATGCTGTTCAATCAGCGCAAGGAAAGCCTCAATCTTGATTTTTATTGAAGAAAGGCGAAGAAATAAGAGTATTCATCTGACAGGTCGTATATGCATCTATAGAGACCTTGGATTGAAATTTCCATGCAATCATTGCATATTTTTATGCTCTCTCAAGAATGTAATAAATTGGGTAGTGGCATGAGTCACGAGACGTACCGAGGTTATCTTGATGATAGATGGGTCGAATTTGTAAATGTGTTGACCTATTTTTTGATTAATTTGTTTAATTTCACTTTCAGAAAAAAAGGGTGAGTTGATTGATGATGGTGGGTGTAATCTAGAAAAAAAGTATTATCAAATTAAAATATTTTATCTGTAGATAGAAAAGGGAATGTCTATCCCCCAACCCTCGCTCAATAGCCTTTATCGACTAGTGACCCCTCCTCTTTGTATTCCATAATCTTGATTCACCTCTGGGTTATCTATTTTCGAAATAAATCTTTTTGAGGTTTTATTTTAACAACCTATGATTCATCTCCCCTGTTCCTGTTTTTACGATCAGCTATGGTTCATTAACAAACCGTCGGTACACACAGCCCAAGTATTACTCACAACACCTTCTATCATAAGCAGGTCTATGATAATTGTCATTATGAACCATTCCTTCTTTCTGATAAGTTCATGGTTTATTTTGTCAACTAAGAGAATGGGCTTTATGCCTTATTGAGGTTTCACTGTGTTAGCGTTGGGTTGGATATGATTTATTTTACAGATAAAGTTTTCTTTTTGTTTTTAATTCTCAAGGTCAAATTGCTTTTGAATGAATTGAGTGTTTTTTTTACTACACCGAGAGAATTACCAATGTGAATCATTGATTGAGACGATAAATAATGTTTATTTTTCATCAAAATACAAATTGTGGTATAATTGACTCAAAGTGTACCATTGTTTATCAAACACCATGACAGGTTCTTTGCATGTTTTCCAGTCTAGACAAAGCCTACTGTTTAATCACTACGTTTATTAATGTATTTTTACATGATCTAAGAAAGAGTAGGGTTTTATGAATAATTTATTCATCTTTCAAAAAGTAGAAGATTCATTTGACACCCTTCCTTGGGAGAAGTTGTGAGGTTAATTTTATAAAATCATGATTTGTCTTCAAAATAATATTAAAAATCTGTATCTGTAAAAATATGACTTGATAACCCAAACAGGGTTCATCTTGAAACCCTAGAATCTAGGCTTGCAGGGTTGAAAATAGGAGGTGCCAAGAAAAAATGCATAAATCTAACTATATTGTCAAAAGTTCATGGTTCCAGCCCCTCTAACGTTCTATATGTGTAATAAAAAATGATAAAGGATGAACCCGAATTGAAGAGAGAAAGAAGGGGCCTATATATTAGTGATCGTGTCTTGTAATAAAAAATAACGGAATAGAAAGATTGTAAACTGGATTAACCGAGGTATAAAAAGGATATGAGGTCATTAATTAAAGATGTCATTAATCTTATTACGAGTTTAACTGATTTTTTTATCGGGGTCAAAATGTAAAAATAAAATTGTGTAACTTTTTTCTTCACCCCAGGTCAGACCAAGTAATGCAAAAGCTACAGCTACATCTTTCGTATTTCATCGTGTAGGTGGGGGAGAGAATAACTGCGTTGCGTAATACATTGCGCAATTCTCTCGCTTCCCATCTCTATTGCGTAACGGTGGAACAATGGATTCCTCCGTCTACTCTACGCAATTACTATTATTCATTGAGAGAGGATTTACTACAGTTTCATTGAAGAGAATTAATGTGTAAGGTGTTATCGTGTAATCATTTTTATTAATGACTCAGCACACTTGAAGTCTTAGAGATTTTTTTCTACTCTAATACCCTAAAGGGTTGAGCACATAATTGTTTATTATCTAAGCACAAATTAAGAGTGAAAATAGGTTACAAAAATATATAAGGGCGTGTATCAACTTTCATAATAATGTCACAGCAGAGGTTTAATCGACCTCTACACATTCGGGCGTTATTGTTTAGATGAGAAAAATAAAAATGCATTTCTGACTCTTGCTTATCGTTTTAAAGAAATTAATCTCCAAATCTTTTCAGTGATAATAAAAATAATTACATTAAATGGAATAATAATTTAGTTAATTAACGTTCTATGCATAAAGTATCCGAACTAAGATCGTGAAAGGAAGATGATATTATTATCTATTTTAATAATCAACGTAATTGCGGTAAATTTTGTTGATAATGGTAATAACGAATCCGTTAATTACTCAGTAAAAAAATGCATTAAATCTAGTGTATTAATTAGCTAACGGTAATTAATTACAGTCTTCACAGAGCATTTTTCTACGGAAAATCTTCTTTCGGCAAAGGATGACTGGACTTTTCGAGATCCGCTGACAAAAAAAAACTTTTTTTTGTTATCTTGCACCTTTATTTTGGGACTTTTTGATGAATCTGCAAATTACTCCATGATTCATTTCTCGGTGATGAGAGATTATCTATTTTTAAAGTCCGACAATTTATCTCAATGAATTATAGTAAGGAAAAAAATAGAAATTAGATTTTCAATGAATCATCGTAATTAGGAATTGTGTTCTCCTAGTTATGCTCTAAAGGTAATACAAATACGTAAATATCTTCTTTTTGTAATGGGTAGAGTAGATACAGTATTTATTTCCTATATTCATTAGAGAGAATGTTTACATTTAAATCATAATATTTTTTGAATATAATACACAAACTTTAAAAATACAGTAAGATGTAAAAAAGCATGACGCAGACAATATTAAAAGAAGGAGAATATTACCAATGTACAATTTTGTATTCATGAGAAGAATCTCTAATATGATTGGCTAATCAAAGTTTTCTAACCTCCAACCACACACATACACTACCATGAACATATCAATATATATTATGTGAAGGGTAAATTGTATAATGAGCAATGCAAAACCGTGACGATAATGTGTGCGTACACTCTCCTCTCATAATACACACACAGTCCTATCATGTATCCCTCCCACCCCATACTCATTTCATTGAAAAGTGATGTGTCATACTGAGTGTAGAATAGAGATAGATAGAGTATGAATGAATTATAGTAATATACACCATGAACAGATCTCCAAAGCAGACACGATAAGTCTGATTACTCGCTACACTCCCCCCGTCTCTAGTTTACATGTTTCTTTACTAAGGTATATCACCAGCACATATGATAACTAGCATTATGAATTATATGGGGAGACCGTATCCACCCCCATCTCTATTTTTGGTGCATCCAATCCACAATATGTAAGAATAAGAAAAATACTGATGAAAGACTCCCTTAGAAAGTTATAAATATTTTCATAATCAGTCTTTGCACATTGATAACTCGTGATTTCTCTCACCTCTCACTGAGTTAGAAACTAATCATGTTCAGTAGCCAAGATTACTCAATGGGCGACAGGGCTAGTCCCACGAGACCGGGCAATAATAATTCAATAGAGAAACCACCCTTCTCCCTACTCAATAACAAATCCAACCTTGATCTAACAACAACCCTAGCTAATGCTTTCGGAATATCCCTGCCATTGAACCTCCTAAATGGTCTCCAGAAAAGTAGTCATTCTAACCCTAACACTGTCGTCCAGCCGGGGTCTGTACTAAATACAGCCAACAATTCCTCTACCACCTCCTCACCCGCCAGCCTCTGTTATAGCCCGAACTCGGGCCTTTCTGGATATAATAAAAGGAACCTTATTAGCGACCTAACTAATAATCAGAGTAACATATTTTCCAATTTACAGTTGAACACCGACTCCTCGCCACCGATGTTGGAGAAGAATCAGGCAGCCCAGCTCGCTTCGCCAAGCTCCCCGGTCCTTCCCACAATGATAGGGTCGTCAAAGTTCTACAACAACAACTCAGACTGCTCCAATTCCTCCCTAACGAATAGTCACACTCCCACTTCAGATCGCAAACAAAGAGCTTTCATTCCAGACTCAAATAAAGACGACCGCTACTGGGAGCGGAGGAGGAAGAACAACGAGGCGGCCAAGAGGAGCCGTGAGAAGCGCAGACAAAACGACGTCCTTATGGAAAGGAAGATTCACGAACTCAAGGCGGAAAATGAACGACTCAAGATAGAACTACGACACTTTCGTAATATAATCAACAAGTCGGGCATTGCTGAGGAGAGCATCGTGGAGCAGCCGATTACTCCGACTACGCATGTGAAAGCTTCCACGACCCCACCGATAGATAACGACATGTTCAATTTACCACCCCTAAAGAAGCGCCATACGATCATGAACTCGCCTATAAGTTCTAGCATCGATGACACCAACGAAGACATTTCTGACGGTGAACAGAGTGTCACCTCACAGAAGGAACCGGTCGCATCTCAGAACAATTTAAACAATAATAATGTCGATTTTTCGATTCTACAAAGTATGATCAGCACGATATTGGCGAATAAGACGAAAATCAACCAAGATATTGAGAATAACAACAACCCCGGGCCTCAAGTACCGGTCCAGAGCGCCTTCGAGACCATCAAGATGAAGTTGGGGCAGGATCTGCTCAAGGCGAGTAATGAGAAGAACGATTTCAAGAATTACTTGTCACAAGTCGACTCGAAAACCGCCCTGGAGTTGATCAACAATTGTGAGTTGATTTTTACAAATTGCATGTCTTGGCAATTGCACTGTGCCTCTTGACCCAATTTTTCTCAACAATGATCATGCAATATCACTCTTGACATACTTCTCTTATGCAACGTCCCCATACGTCTTCACTCCTCGACAATATGTCAATGAATAATAGTAAAATCACTATTGTAGTAGTTATACATTAATGTGAATGAATATTCATTATTTACTATAATTCATTGAAAGGATTAAAATCAGATTTTCCATTGGGAGGATGTAATTCATCTTTTGCGTAATAAACATGTCTGTCTATCGTGCAATAGTAGCGCAACTCTTGCATATTGCGTAATGAAATACCATTGTATTACACACACACATAGACGCAGAGGAAAATAGACTAGACGAAGCTCCTGCGTCGTGCATGTATTATTTCATGGGAAATAATATTTTTCAAATCTATGGGTAATTAAATTTTTTATTCATCCATCCATTTACATATGAAATTACAATAATCCCCCCCCCCGATGGAAAAAAGGAATTAGGGAGTTGAATAAAGGATGCGTACATAGCACAAGTGTATGGGTAATGTGAAAATTCCCAAGATTCATTACGAATGAGAAACTGTATAATGATTATCATAAAAAAATATTATAATATTTTTTAACGTTTTTCCCATTCTTTCTAATGCAGGGGAGTAATGGTGAGGAGACGCAAGGTTATAATAAAATTATTACCCTTCATACCGTTGTACGCATCGCTTTCGTTTTGTTTCCCTACAGACACTCGGTTTTTCTGTTTACAAAAAAACACGATTTTAGATTTATGATTTCTCATGTAATTTTTTCTGCCTTTCTATTGTCTTAAACCATTCAACAACATAAAAAAACATTGACCCTTGTCAAAACTATGGTTTACACTCCACCAATCAGGACAGACTTTGATTACAAAGGGTAAATGTGTGAGTGGTAGTAAAAAGGAGAATTCATTGAAAGAAATATCTCCTATATTCTCGTCATTTGACTGATGGTTAGACAGACATATTTTACACACTTTCATTGAAAAGGAAAGTCTTATAACAACATGACGAAGTTATGCGTACGTTTTATTTTTTTTTTCAAATAGACACAGAATTTGTATTGTTCTGGGTAAATTGATTCCCTCTTACACAGCAGTGTGTTTACAATGAGTGAAAGTTGAAGAATTACTTTATTCATGACTCATGTTAAAATGTACACTCTGAATATATATATTCAGAGTATGGAGTGAATAAAAAAACAATTACCCAAATAAAGAAGCAATTTGTATCAAGTGTTTCAAGTCAATGACTAATCCCATTTCCCCCTCTAGTAGCCCTAACGAGTACAGCTGAAGAGAACAAGAGTCCGCATATGCCCCTGCTGCAGACGAGGCCGATCGGAGCCAATGGTCACATTCAGACGCCGAGTGGTAATATTCTCGACGCAGCGACAGCGTACCTGTTGAATGCCGGGAAGCAGGCCAGTTCCACTATGAACCCTCTGTCTGTGATGACCAATTCCGCTTATCTCAATCCGAATATCGCACAAAACTACTCTACCAACCACATGGTGTCGTTGTTGGCCTCGAATTTCGCCTATTCTAATAACATCAATGCCAATCAAAACCAGAATCCTGGAAATGGCAGAAACTCGAAAAGCTCAGACTCTGGTAAGTGAGAGACACAACAAAATGCATTAAATTTAATACATTTTAACAATTTAATAGAATATTTAACAACACTACTTTTAAGTAAGAAGAGGAGGTTTACTATTTTTAAAATTTTAAATAATTTTCAAATAATTTCAGAATAATAATTGACATTTCTTCTCAACAGACCCAGCGCACGATGAGAGATACCGAGAGCGTAGACGGCGTAACAACGAAGCGGTCCGACGGTGTCGTGAGTTGAAACGCGCTCGAATGCTCCAGAATGAACTACAAATGAAAGCCAATAGCAGTAACAACTCAAACCACTCTTCAGCCTCCCAGCAGAACCCCAAGGCCGAATGCACCCCTCAAAAGGGCCTCGATAGATCCAATAATGACATAAACCCCAAAGATACCAACAACTACTCCAACGGCACTTCCAACAGCACCAGCTCCGATGAGGCCCCGATGCAATGCGGGGACTTTGATGATCAAACGAACCGACACTCGAAGCAGGAAATCAACAACAACTCAGACAGTGATAACCAACACCTCCTGAAGAGGTCCCCCATCGCGGACCCAATGCAAAAGACCCAGATCCACTAGATAGAAATAACAGATTTATTTACTAATTTTAATGCATACCATTTTTATGACCTCAATTTGTCCAATTGTAAATAGTAGCTCGGATTGCTGAGAGACAGCGTCCAATCTCAATGCATCCTATTTTCTCTCTTGTGAATGTAGCCCACAGCATAAGTCATTAATGAATATATATAACTCCTCAAATTAATATTATCTATTTAAATGGATGAAAATTATTTAAATTTATCAAAAAAACTGATATAAAATTATATTATTATGTAATTATATTTTAAGCAATGTTATGAATTATTATAAAATATATATTTGAAATGAAAGATGATTGAAATCTCTTGACTTGGAACATTTTAGAAATTAGTTTTGATATTCAAAAAGTCAGATTTATATTTTATATATATTTTTGTATATGAAATACGCATCTCTACTTGTAAGTATTAATGTGAATACTTGACAAATAAAAATATTCTCTATCATGTTTGTACAATGTACATTCTTTTGAATAAATATTCCAAGAGTTTAAAAGACTCCTCCTGATTGAACATTTGTATAACCACGCCATACTTCTGTGATTATTATGCTTCCCGTTTGATGATGTCTACGAGTACTCTTTGGTTGCGATCAATGGTCTCCTCCGACTTGATTCTCAAGTATTCTGCCCACGCCAAATTTTCTTGAGACTAGTTATACATCTCGCATAAACATACGTCAGTCAACAATAGTTTTTGGAGACAAATAAAGTCCCTGAGCAAGAATTTTTTTCGTGTCTACCTTCAATGTTGCCTCTTGGGCAGGAAGGAATATCTTAGCAAGTGGCAGATTTGACTGTAAAAGAATGGATCTACAAAATGAATAAAGTTACTGGTAGTTCGAATTTTCTTATCACTCTTTTTGTCGGTGTTATGAGCCTTCTAGTGAGATGTAACAATAATGTTACGGTTTTTTCTTGACTAGATTTTGTGTAGTCAAAAGATTCATTTTTCTGGCCTTGAATTTTAGAAGAGAAGATTGCTTGGGAAATATATATCAGTAACTCAACTACTTTTTGTAAACAGAGATTATCTGCAAAAATCTATGGAGAAAAATTCACAAAATTAGAACACAAAATCTAATCTTGAACTGTAAAAGTTCATCTTAAAAATGCGATTTCACAGCAGAATTGCGCAACAACTGGATATAAACAGAAGTCGTTTTTGCACTTCCTAAATACACGGCACAGAGCAATGATGAAAATTATCCTTATATTTCTATTCTCTGCAAATATGACGGGTAGGTTTACATTTCATTCATACTCTTTCATAAAGTTTATGGCCTCTTCAAGTCACAACAGAATTTTAATTTTAAAGACGCCTCAGCCTACTGCAAAGAGCAAGGTTCGCAGCTCTTCTTTCCCCACGGCAGGAGTCTGGTAAGCACCAACTTTTACAATTTTTAAACTTTTTAATTTAAAGGAAGAAGCAGGACACAAATGTAGACATTCGCCTTGCTGGGTCGGAGTGGTTAAACATGGAAAAGATTTCTTCAATGAAGATTTAACAATAGAGGCAAAAGATTTGTAAGTTCTGCCTCTGTCTTTTTAGAAAGTAGTGTTCTCTTTTGATTAAATAATTAAAATGGATCAAATTTTAGAGATTTTCATCATTGGGAACCAAATAATCTGGATGGAGTAGAGAATTGCATCTACATTTATCAAGGAAAACTAATGGACATTTTATGTAACAATCTAGCCTCCGCTCTTTGTGAATAATCGAATATATATTTTTTATTAAACCATCTTTGCAATTAAGTTGAATTCAAATCAAATCAAAACCAAATTCCGACATTTAAAAGAATTGAATAAAAAAATCGATTCTGTTTTATTGATGAATCAACAATTTAAAAGAAGATTAAAAATAATAGTCCTTTCCTTTAATTAAAAATGCCTCCCTATAACCCTTCGATCCAGTAAATAGTAGCATGGAAGTGAAAAAAAGCACCAGTACTACAATCTCGAAGAACAGTACAAAACTCTTCTCCAAGGAAACCCGATTAGAGAAGTTTGTCATTGCCCTCTACAACTACGATCCGAAGAAGGACGGCCAACTGCCAGCCAAAGGCCTTCCCTTCTCCTTCGGCGACATACTTCACGTGACCAACGCCACCGACTCCCAATGGTGGTACGCTCAGCATGTCTTTTCGATAAATCACGTCAATGATACTGATAGCCCGAGCATTACCCAATGCAATTCTCAAGAGTGCTCCGGAATAATACCCAGCACAAAGTTGGTTATGAAACGGGATCGTATGAAGGAGAGGAGGGTGAATTTCTGCTCAAAGACCCTCGCTGGAGATAAGCTCATCGATACTGATTCTGTGGTTGATGACTCTTCGGTTCGTTATAGCAACTCCAAAGAAGGTAAATAAACCCCTGGTTAATTTGACACTAATTAGATTATTTTAACACAAAAATTTGATTTAGACCAATGAAATTTGAGAATTCTATTGAGTGCCCTTTTATAAACATAATTAGCAACTGGGACCTTATACAACTTGGGGTTTAAAACTCAAACAGACTCTCATCTTCATTTTGAGAAAAAATATAGAGACAGATAGACAAATGAACACATCCTTCAGAGGTTACACACACTCAATAGAATTCTCTAATTTCATTGGCCTAAATCAATCAGCCAAGGAAGACCTTCTTTTCACACGGCTTTGATCTGTATGTTGTTACATTTTCAAAGAATTATTGATCGCTGGGCAATACAAAATAAAGAAGTACATTATGAGATGAGCTCTTTCATAATTTCAATACACTACATTGTAGTATATTTTTCATTATTTTTAAGATACCTTCAAATTCTGGTATGTATGCAAAATGTTAATCTTATTGATCTCTTGTGTATGCAATTTAATAATACATTTACCAATATTACCCTTTATCAAGTCACTTTTTCCTCATCAAAACCTCTCTCCGATAAACTGTGAAAAAATTAAGATGAAAAATATTTGCGAATTTCTTATTCTAAGCAGAAATGCATCCTCTGTATTTTATTGCAATATATCTCTCTCGCTTGATGCAAGAAGATTCGTTTTGTTGGCTCAAAGATATTTTGTGTGCGTCTCTTATCATTTTTGTAATTTTTATGAATCCTCTCAAAGCAAGATATTATAAAGACTTTTCACTCTCTCCTGATATCAAAGGACTGGGTTGAATAGGAAAATTGAGTCGAATTAGCAGACATCTGTCGCCTGATACACCATATTTTTGTGCCAACAAAATGAGCTCCCTTTGTGATATTCTCAATGCATTGGTGTTATTATACTGTAAAACTACACTCTGCACGTTGAAGGGTTGAAAATACTACCTTAGTAGATTCCTGATCATATAAACGGGCTACACCTTTTTCCCATTGCATTTCTTCTAAGATCTACTGGGTGAATAATGCAGAAGGAAATCCGTTCTCTTCAGATACAGTTGATTTCTTTTGGTTTCTATATAAATAAAACCTTGATTCTGCATGAAAAGTCACATTTACTAATCATTGGAGGTCGTTATTGAACTTTTTTAAACCTTCCACTTAGAGAGAGGAAAAAAGGTATCAATCTTCTCCAAGTACTTTTCCGGCAAAGCAAAGTCCCTTGGAGAGAAGGAATATTCAGCATCTCTGGAGAATGTGAGCAACAAGAATTTGAGTGAGTTTCCTGCCCTTCCATTAAAACACACACACGCCCACATCATACATTTCATTTTTCTCTCTCAATGAATTGTAGTAAAAGTTGTTTTTAGTTTATTTCTGAATACATCTACTCTTGAGTAGGTGAGGAATTATCCACAAAAAGGTAGCTAGAGCAATTATATAAGATAAGAAATGCTTCATTTAACCAATAGCCTTAGAGAGAAGTGATGAACCAATAGAATTCAACCTTCAACAAGCTTGTCATATGCTAAAGGTTGAAAATTATTGTAATCTAGAAATTAGACCAGTGCTTTAAAAAAAATATTTTTGCAGACCATGCGGTATTGAGCTTGCTGAATAAGAATTCGATAACAAAAAGAATTTTTGATTGTCTCTGAATACATGCTAGTCAATTTATTCTTGAGACTTAAGGACTAGACATATCCTCTTCTTTATCCGTAAGGGAAAAAACAATTTCAATGAATTTTTCGGGGGTTTTCGGAACGGAATCAAAAGGCAGTTTTTTTCTTCATTCGGCTTAATGATTTTCAATTTCACCATCGTGAAGGAAATCATAACCCCTCATGTGAACCCGAAGAGAGTTAGACTCGGCTATGAAACTCAATTCAAAGAAAAAATAATTAATTATATTCTTGGCACATAGCATCTGCGTGTACTTTAGCGTCTCTTCCGACCTGACATTGCCCTGTTGAAAGATGATTGACTATTTTCTAAATTAAAATTCTTTAAAAATCATCATGTCTCGAATAAATGACTCATGTTTATTATTATTAACATAAAATCAATATTGTCCTCATTGTGTGATTGCATGGAGAAGATACTCAAGTGCTTCTCTTGCCTCCTATGAGAGAATCTGACTCTCGGTGAAAAATTAACCTACTTGAGAATTGTACAATTATTACTCGAGAATGTGTGCAAATGTTTGGTCTTTGACAGATGAAAAGAACAAGATTTGTTTATTCTCAAAAATTCTATCAAGATCATAAATCATCTTGGCGACAAAATTCGATAATTTAACTTTTTATTGTACATTTTATGTACATTTTTTCGATTTAAGACTAAAAATTCTATAAAAATGATCATCAAGTCATTGCATAATATAAGTATTCTTTTTCAACATTTGCTCCAACTTATTTTGGAAAGGAAAAAACACTTGAGATTAGGCGCCATTTAATAGTTTCTGAATGATATTATTCTGTGGTTAATGCAGAGATAAAAAGGCATCAAGGATATGAAGAATCATTTTTCTTAGAAATTGGTTTTTATGTCGAGTATGCGCCTCACAGGTTCTATATTTATAAATGGGGGAGGGGTAGATGTGTCAATTTGATATCTAGTTGACACATCTGGAAGAAATGATTGGGGAACGTACTCGATCCCACACCATCGACGAGGGGATACCATGAGAGTTGTACAGAACTCCTCTAAACTTTGGGAGATTTTAGGACAAAAATCGCAAACTTGGATTGTGAACAGCGTCCCAAGAAAAACCTAACTCGCACTGAATTCTTTTCTAAACAAAGTCTGAGTGAGGATTGAAAACACATAATAGGAGTCTAGAGAAGATGATTTTTACTTATTAGTAATAAGTTATTACCTTTTATTTTCTCTTGTGTAGAATTCAATCGACTATGAACATCGAAAAAAAATAAATTTGATTCGAATTAGATTATCTGATTTTTCATTTGTAATCTGATTTAAATTCCATATCGAATCCACCTCGCCTTTCATCACTTCTCCAAGTTTTTTAACGAAAAAAGTCACAATACAAATGAAGAAAATAAAATGTTCAACGTTCAGGATTCTGATTTATAACGTAAGATTCGGTCTTTAAAAGGAAAATCTTTCGTTAATAAGATTTTAAAAGCACCCATTATTAGTGTTGGTATTTCCTATGAATTGTAATAATAATCTCTACTCTTCACTATAGAAAGTGATAATAACCCCCATGTTCTAATAACCTTTCTCTCTTGCCTCATCAAGCCTTTGTCTACTGTGAGTTGAAAGTATTCTAACACCAGTTAATACAAATGCTAACCAAAAGTGCTTTATTTACAAGCTTTATGAAATGACGTATTCATTGCCACATTAGAAATTTCGTTCATAGTCTGTAAACCAAGGCATTCGATAATCAGCTTTGAAAATGTGATTGATTTCTAATTCACATTCTTTAATTGCTGTGTAAAAAATCAATTTTCGACTCATTCTGACATTTAATCAAATTTATAGATTAGTTTCAATGTGAGTTTCTTTCTTCTTGTCATGACTTTTTTCAATAAAATCTTGTACATTTTTTAAATGTCATTCCCTAACAGAGATACCATTAATTAGAGTACTTTCTAGTATATATATCAAGTCAGTAAGAAGCTCGTTCAAGTAACGAATCGGAAGCTTGAAAAAGGGGCCTATTTGATATGAGCACTCCTTTCAGTAGACGAGTACTTCTAGATCAGGTATTTACATAAAAAACGTCCATGATTGATGATCGGGGTCAAGAACGTGGTAAATCATTGCAAATCCCTACACAGCGTGATTGGGACATTTAGGTCGAAATAAACGTTTTCTTTGCTATCAAGAAACAAGAGAGGGTTTTAATCACATTTTATGTCCTATAAGCATTTTCCTATAAAACGCTACTTTCTCAGTTGATAATTGACGCGATGGACTCTACATTGAAATTGGGCATTGTGTAATTAAATTAAAAGTTCAATAATTTAAAAATATTAATGAAAATGATTTTATAGAGAATTTGCATTGCTTTCTCCAAAACAATTTTAACGAAGGAGAACATCGTATCTAGACAAAAGCATTCTACGCTAGGTGTAGAGAGATTAAGTAAACATTATACAACTGCTAAAATGAGTTTACTTCATGTTTCTAAACACATGCTTGATTTTTGATCTGCACAACAGACAGAAGCCTAGATTTCCCTTTTTAATTTTAATTTACCTTCATCCCAAAAATGAGTTTTTGTCTCGTCAAGTCTGGCCACTCACAATGTATTCACGAATTTCTATTGCATTTTTCTAGAAAAGTCTCAAGACATAATTATTGCTTGACTTGTAAATTTTCAAAGGGGAATACCGTTTCGGAGAAAGAAGTTTGTTACTGAGGCAATTGTAAGCGATTTGTCGCCCTAGTGATAACCATTGTAAGCAGAGATTATAATATGAGATTTCTGGTAATAAATATGTCTCTAGTATAGAAAACAGTTGCTGAACATTACCGCTCACTATCTGACGTAGTTGATTGAGCATCCAAGAGTTGTGATGACTGGATCTTACTGCACCTTGAAATTAGTGTTATTCACAATTTTATCTAGTAATTTTTGATATTTCTTTCAGCAGCCAATACAATTAATAACATTTTCCTTTGTACAAAATGCTGATTTTTCTGTACAAATTCCCAGTACTCGAAATAAGGTCTGAGCATAAAATAGATTCCAAGTTGACATTTATGGCCCATTGACTACAAATCTAAATGCTTGGTCTGGATAGGAAGATTGAAAAACACTAGTTATCTTATTTCTATTGAAAAAGCTTGTAGACAAATTATTGAGGAATATTTTATTCTGGTTTTGCATATTTATATGTCTATTATGAAACAGAAACCATCCTTGAATCTATTCAAAAACCTCAAATATTCAAAAATTTGGTTGCCTCACTGATAACTGAATATAACAGTATCTATCTATTTACTTGTCTAAATAAAAAGGATCATGCGGGTTTTTAGTACAGGAGAAAAGGAATTACGTAAACTGAATAATATTTTGGAAGAAAATGGCTACCGAGAAAACCTGACATGACGCGAGGAACGAAGAACTTCAAACGAGGAGGAGGAAGAAGAGCTTCAAAATCATCTTTCAAATGAGATGGCTTATGGAAAGATAGCCTAATTCAATAAAATTACTAAGGAACTCGATTAAAAATCCTATTTAAAACAAAGAGGCCTTTAATCTGTTTCCCAAAGACAGACTCGATCAACGCAATTTGGGGTTTGTACCAACATAGTTTGGTCGAAATAAAAGGAAGCTTCTCATAAGATTGTATACTAGACCTGACAATTAAAGAAAATTTCTACATAATGGAGACCAGACACAACCTCTGCAAGCAAACAACTTAAACCACCACCCTAACCTTATATTGTCCTGTAAGGTTTTTTCAAACACTACAACCATTGAGAGAATCTTTTGAAGTAATTGATGCAATTCTTCATTAGATAGACTGAGAGCAGAGCAACCATGAATATTTAATAACTGTCATGTAATATTTAAAAATATTTAATAACTGACAAGAAATAGGCTAGGAAATTAATGTATTTTAAAAGAAGAATGATTCATAAATTTAATTAAACAGTAATTTAAAAAGTCTAACGAAAATGACGGATTTCATGAAATGGATCAATGTATGCGACACAGAATTTCCTCTTTCTTGGCCCCTAACGATTCCTAATGATTTTAAATTTCCTTTTTCTCGTCAAACTATTACTGATCTACTTTAGTTTCATCAACTCTTGAAACACTCTGTGATGAAGCAAAGAAAAATTATACATCAACGTAACAGAATTTTGTTTATTCAATCACACATTGATCAATCAATGATCGCATCTTCAAACTCATGTCTGAATAGTGCTAGCAAACGGTTTATTGATCTCTCGATTATCTCAACAGTTGTAATACAAGCAAACTCTTTTTGTATGGGAGTACAGCTACTCTCGGTGCGATTCCTCACAACATCAGCATCGTCTATAGCTCGAAAGTACATGTTATCATCTTTAAGTAAACTCTTGTGAAGATTAGAGCAGTTTCAAAATATCATTTCTTCAAATAATTCAAAAATATTGAGCATATTTTATTAATATATATATTATATGCGTTTCGAATTGACATGAATTTATGTGAAACAATGTGATTTAATTATTTAATTGTTTGTCTACAGATGGTTCCGATATTGTAGCCATGTCAAAAGACTCTCTCGATAGGAGTTACCTCGAGGTGGAACGAATACAAACCGACTCCAACATCCGGCCCATCATCATCCTGGGCCCACTGTATGATCGCCTCATCGAAGAGGTCCTACAGATTGATCCGTCCTTTGTACAATGCCCCTTGCGTGAGAGAAATCAAGATTTTTTAAATATGTGTTTCTTAGTCGATACTATCTCTCTTTGTGGTTATATTTGAGAGGGAAGGTCAACCAGGAAAGAGCAATATTGAAGCACACAAAATATATCGCCATGAGGGCATTCGTAGTAATAAACCATTCTCACCTTAGATACAACGAACACAGTTGATTCGAATTCAAAAGAGCTCATCAGATGCGATGACTTCACCTCTCTGCAACTGTCGGGCGGCTTCATCGAAGTAACGGACACGAATGGCTCCTTCTACGGCATTCATTCCTCCACCATTTCCATGATCTTGAGTTGCGGCAAGATGCCGGTGCTGAACCTGTCCATTGTCGGCGTCAAGAGGCTGAGGACGTTCAATTCAACGCCGATCGTCATCCTCGCCATGCCAGAGTCGGAAGAAGTCCTGAGGAAGTTGATGCCAGACCTAGAGTTGGCCAAGGCCAGGGAGCTCATGGAACAATGCAACCAGATTTATGAACGCGACCGAGAACATCTCACATGTGAGTTGCGCTGAATTATTTCTTCCAACATGTTTTTTCAAGCATGCTTCAATAGGACATGTTTTAAATATTATAATCACATACGAATCTATACATGTATGATCAGAGAGCATCCTTTTTCGGTATACATGTTGTGGTCAGTTTGTTTGATTTGGTCATTATTAGAGAATTAGCAGAAAAAATGACAAAATTCGCAAATTGATTTAGAAAAATTAGCATTCGATCTGTTTTTGTCCGTTTTTTCCATGTAAAATGAAGAATCCATCAAGATTTATTCATTTTATCTCTTGCTAATTTTGGATCTATGAATACTTCAAACCTTGTTAGTAGTATAACAATTGTTGATCTAATTTATCTCATTAACCAACATTGTCGACCAGTTTTTTCAAAACAAAATTAGCAAAAAGTTGAAAAATGTTTGATTTACAACCAGAAGCTTCATAATTGTGCTTCGCATAATCACTGCAAGTGATTATGTATAACGACTAGGGCGCCCAGAAAATATTATTTTATTTTGGAAATAATATTATTTTTTTAACCAGAAATATGCTCAAAATATGCTTTAATATGCATAAAAAAATAATCTAAATCGCGTCATACAAATTAAAATGAGTAACCTCTTTATTAAAATTGCGGTTTTGAACAAAATTTCATCTCACTTTAACTGTTCGTATGAAAAGCCCACAGTTATTCTGTTGTCAAGTCATTTCAACAAAAGAAATTAGTACAATTTTCTTGCTAATTAGTCTCAATTTGCCTCATTTATCTCAACATTCTCGATAATATGCTTTTTGACGATAAATATGCTAAAATATGCTTTTCTAGCTAGAAAAAAATTATTTCTTTTGCATAATTTTTACTTTTAAACTTGAGAATGGCTGGAAATGCCTTTGGTATTATCTGACATTGAAGATGTTAGATTGCATTAGTCTTTTCACTTTATACTTGATAGAAAAATACACAAAATTTCAAACAAAACTCTCTAAATATCTCAATTTTTCAAAAAATACCTTCTCTAATCTGTAGTCCTCTTAAAAATCTTGCTGGCTATCAAAAGTTGATCAGTAAAATATCTTTAATTGATTATACACTTTGACCAGTCATTATGAAAGATGATCAAATTGAACACTCTGTACACAACATGTATAATTCATGAAGCGATCTTATTGGTTGTTGGGTTCAACAATATGCACTTTGTGGACCTAGCAATTAAGAAAACACAAGATGATGTGTTGAGGTGTAGTATGATTGATAATGCCAAAACTCAATAGTTTAAAATGAGCAGTTTATAGGAGCTTACCACAGACCTTACCAAGATGAATATTTTGTTAACTAGAGTAAAAGAGCTCATCTTATGCTCTAGGTGCCTACAAATTCAAATCCTACAATTCCTGCATCTACAAGTTGAAGTACACCCTGGCTTTCCATATGAAGACCAACTTGTGGCTGCCCATGAAGAAAAAGTCCCAATTGGAGTGTCTCCCCACCGCGAATAAAAATGTCAAAAAGTGACACCTCAGTTCTGCAGGATGCTCCGAATTCTCATGTGAAATTCAAGAAAAAAGTGTGCCAAAAATGTATTTTTCTTATCAAGATTTCTATTTCACAAAATCTTAAGCCCCATCTCTTAACTTTGGTTGGCGAGAATTTATGATCCAACGAATTTTTTTTATTTGACAAAAGAAAATAAAAAAATCACTTTAGAAAGATTTTCGGTCTCAATGTCATTCCATTCAGAGTAGGATTTTTTGAAATAAAGTCTTACCCTTTACATGAAAAGTCTTTGATATCTTCTAAAAGTACATACATCTAGTATTTAATACATCTATACTCGGGGTGAATTTTGAAGTGGAAATTTTCTCACAAATTTCATTGGCTGATTGACTTTGACCAATGAAAATAGAGAGCACAATTTCTTTCTTTGAACTGAGTTTCATAGCCGAGTCTAACTCTCTTCGGGTTCACAAAGTAAATTCGCCATTTGAGATATCATATTTGTAGACTCCAATTAAACTCATTTTCTGAGTGATTCATTTCTCCATTTATCCCGAAATTCCTTCTCAAAATGAAGATTTATAAACTCTTCTATTGTATTAATCAGTTCTAGTTGCAGACCTTTTCGACTATCATTCTTCCTAGAAGTTTGAGACTTGAAAGTAAAGAGTACATAACACTTTTTGTATAAAAAGAACATTTTTTATCAGTTTATACTCTTCTCTTCCGAGACTAAATGTCACGCAGATCTGATTAACACTGAGTAGTCGTAACATGTAATTGTTGGATAGGCCATATTTTATCATGATAGCTATCATCGTTCTTTTAATATTGATCATTTCAAGTATGCGAAGATTGTGTTACAGACAGTTTACTCTACTATGGAATGACTATTTCATTATCTTCAAAAGTTGTACAATGTTTTCATTCAAAAAGTTAATTAATTATACTTTTGAGGGTTAATCACAGAAATAAAAGGAAGATTTTATTTTTTTTCAGAAATAAAACGATAGACCTATTTATTTTTCAGAAATAAAAGGTAAGATTAGTTTTTTCTTGCAGTAATAAAAGCATAATTTGCAAATATAAAATGACCTCTGATATTTTTTGCAAATTTAATGGGATACACGAATACATCTTTACAAAATTAAAATTATTTATTTTTCATGATGATTACTATCTTTGATCCAATTTAACTGTTATGGCTGAATCCTCTGGTCAATGATCTGATTATTTAGGATAGAGTCCTTATCAAATTGCAAGGAAAATGTATCATGATGTCTAACAGGGATTTGGATCAACTCGCTATGCCGTGATGTGTCTCCCAGCGAAATTTTTTGAAATATTAACACAGATCATGATTTGCAAAGATTGACTCTGGAGCAGAAAATTGTTTATTCCAACCGTGGTCGCTTCTACTTTCTGGATGCTCCGGGTGGTACAGGAAAAACCTTTCTAGTTAACACTTGAATCAGCAAAAATCCCTATTTTTAACTCAAAACATAAAATTTAATTAAATTTTGGCATAAAGGAAAATAATGTGCTTTGCATGGCTTACAAGTCCTTTCGTTTTTCATCTTTCCACCACTGATTTCAAATATCTTTCTCTTCAATTTCCAGCCTTATATAGAATATAGGTTTTTCGTTGGCATCTATAGTTTTCAATGATCTAATACGGACTCCTGCCTTGTTTTATTATAGTAATCAATTATTTCTGGTTTCTTATTTACGTAATGTTCATCATGATGCAATGTGCATAGTAGAATGAAATTCTTAGAAACGAAAGAAATTAGAGTATTTTTCTGAATAACTAAGAAAGTATTTTCAGATGCATCGTTTTTCTGGATATATCGTGGCCCTATTCTTCACTCCACAACCCTCTGTTGGAACAGAATGGTCCAGCGAGCATCAACAGTGACAAGGATATATTAAACTCGGAAAATTTAATTTCTAAAACTCGAATTCCTTCGCTGTTAGTGCCAAGTTATACCTCCTTCAGATACCAACTGGAAGCATGACATCAATCTTAGGAGATTTCGCTTGATGATATACTTGATCGAAATGTATATTTTCCGGCTCGGATGTATATAATATGATGAATATTCAATGAGGAAGTAGATTTATATAGAACTAGGTCTTACCTCTTGCACTTTTTTGATACGGAGTCCGTTGATTAATTCTCAAACCTAATTTGAAGATTCTCTTACATGGCGCCATTCAATTCATATCTAACTAAATAAATACCTGAAGAAATGAGAGTGAAAAAATATTTATTTCGGGTATTTATGACTCAAAACAATGAATAAATCTCTCTTTAAATAGTAAGTCACCATTCTCTGAATGTGTGGCTGAAAGAAGATTAGAATCTATTCATCTAAATACTTGACACACAATCCTCCAAACAATCCCTTTGTGATGGGAAGAAAAATAATGAAAAAATGTAGTGTGTGAACACTTGGGGGGCAGAGAGGTAAATGAAAAGGTTGAATGCTGAAAATCGTGATTTGAAAGAGATCTGGGATCGCTAGAGCTTGGGATTTAAACTAGGAACACTTGCGACCACATAATGGAGGGCTGTAGAAAATTTCATCTAATAGATATAATTGAAATATTAGGTCTTTCAAGCAATAATGATTAGAAAAGTTGTACTCATCCAAAACTGCTTTGGGGTAGTTTTGTGTACCATAATGCTTTAAGTGTTAAATCAATTCATAATACTATCAAGTACAATGGAGAAGTTGTCGTTACTTGATCAGGCATTACAGCCACTCTTTTACCAGGAGAGAGAACAGCTCACTCAGCACTGAAACTTCCGTTGGATTTAAGATATTCTGAGACCCAAGTTTACTGCATATCAAGATCACTAAGTACGGCAAGAGCATTGAGAGAATGGAGGACTTTGGGACGAATGTACCAATGATCGATAAAAAGTCTTTGGATAGAACCTTGAAGGTTATTTGGAGGAGCTCTATTGTTATGGGCAGGTGATTTTAGACAAACTCTCCCTGGCATACCCCCGGAGTACTCCAGCAGATGAAATTAATGCGTGCTTTGGCGATTTAATGCTTTCTCCTCAACAACGAATGTGCGCGTGTACATGTAAAACGATACAAGTGCAGCCGAATTCTCACGTTTCCCATTGGAAATTGGCAAAGGAAATGTTTTAGCTAATGAAGCCGGAGAGATATCTGTTCCTTATGAATTTTGTAAACTTGTTGACACTAAGAGCAATTTGATAAATCATGTATTTCCAAAATCTCAATTGGCTGAGCTCCAGAGCGGCTCCTGTAAATTCTGAGGTTGATAGCTATTAGATAAAATTCAGCAACCTTACACAACTTATAAATCGATTGAGACTGTCGTGGAGATTGACGAAGCTGATTGATGCGTAATAGATTTGACAACAGAATGGTTCATCCATGGTCAACTCTATGTTGCCTATTCTAGAGTTGGAAATCCGTCCAATTTATTTATTAAAAGCAATGACTCGACATTGAAAAGCATTTTGTATAAACCCCTTATTTCAGATCATTTCAGCTGGATTCGAGTTCAATATTCTACTTATTTTTACTAAAATATACATTTTATTATATCTCCAAAGCAGATTCTATAAAAAGAAACATTATTCTCGAAATTATTAAAGTCCACAGCAAAGCGCGACCGGGTACAGCTAGTTTTGTGTCCTATCACGGCCTACCAAATAAGCTTTGATGTGAAATTTCAGCTTGAGAAGATTAGCGACCTGTTTAACTTATCGCTGGAAAACCTTTCCGAAGAATATGATTTCTATAGGCCGATGAAACCTCTCTCCGATTTTCTCGTATTACCTTGAGCAAACTTGAATCTGTGTGTATTACTTTTAAGTATAAAAATTAGTCAAATCAAAGGCCTTTCATTAGATGGTCAGACGTCTCAATTCCACTCTGGACTATTCTTTGAAATGGAGCTCGTACAACAATTTCCTAATTTAGTATCGTCTTTATTAGATTTTCCTTTGAGTTATTGCACATTTTCAAGACAAGTGAGCACTCAAGAGTGGATTTCTAAATCATTTATAGAATTGATAGCTGTAAAAGTAAGATATTAGTTTCTGATAATTTAAGTGGAATGATTCTCTACTTTGAATCACAAAGCTTAAACTACAGTAATAAAAATAATTTATGCAATGCAAGCTACATTACAGGGTTGCAGAAGAGAAAAATCAATAGCATTCGATCACATGAGGAACGCTTATGATCGGGATAGCAAGGAAATGTTCCAATGACAAGAAGAGAGCCATGTCGATACACTTGAATGTTGAAAATAACTCAAGTGATTATCAATGGCATTGTTAGGGAACTAAAAATGAAATCAAGATGCGTGGATTCTCATTAATGAAATAAGATATCAGATGGTTACTTCCTAGCTGTAAAGTAGAATGAGCTCATCTGATAATGTGCAGCTAATTCTTCAAAATTTTGGTCTGTCTGTTTTTCATAGAAATTGAAAAACTAAGGCTACCAGATGCACTTTTTTTATTCGCTCATTAGCTTATCAAATGAGTTCTTCTCACAGAAAACTAATTCCCGTCACTTGAAAATGCCTATGAGAAAAGATGCAAATGCACTTTTTGAATTTTCTATACATTATTGTATAAAACCGTATTCGTTAAAGGAAAATGATAGTAATCATCAAGAAGAGGTACAAATTTTGCAATTGACTACTGAAATTGTTAATATGCTCTATAATTGCAGGTTGACAAAAATTAATTTTAACCAGGAAACTTTGATAAGTAATCTGACCAATCAAAAATACTGAATTGTTAAAGTTTTGGATTAATAAATAATATTTGAAACTTTACATATCTTTAACTCAAAATGATAATTTTTTATAAATATACGCACTTTTTCGAATAACTTTTGCACTTTTCTGATAACCCTAAGTATAACTCTATCCGTGTTCACATAAAGGGTTAGAATTACCCTTTACAACTAATCAAGTTTCTTCAAAATAAGTTTTCTTATCAAATTGGAAAAGTTTTAAAAATGAAAAGCACGTGGGCAAAATTCGTACCGACAGCTTGCACCCATGGATGCCTTCAGTAGACGTTTATTCTAATTATTCGAATCTCCAAGTCTATTGACTAATCGGTCTAGTCAGATAAAGTATGGAATCTCTCCACAGTAAGAGACATGGCTGGTGGTTTTTGTATAAAGCAAAGTAATTTATTCACTCACTTTAAAAAGGTGATATTTTCTGAAATTATGAAAAATTCTAGGGCCAAGGAAGGTCTGGTATTTATGGGCATATACGGGGGGTTTGGAGGAGGATGGGTGGTGTTTTTTATAATAATCAAGTCAATAACAAATTAAGGCATCTCCCAACTAGGGAGAGGGGCCGTGGGTAATAAGAAATTATACAAACGACATGAAATATATACAAGTGTGTATATTGTATAATACTGAACGCTTCGTGCAAGAATTCCTATACAAGATCAAGTGTCATTTCAAGATGGATAACTAGCACCCCAAAAATATTAAAGCTGTCCCGAGTATTCTTGAGCACGAGTGCACACACACACACACATCTAGGGGATGGAGGAAATTTGCAAAAAGAAAATGAAATAATCATACTACATCATTAGTTCAGTGGCGTTGCGTGAGTGGCGGTGCTGTGAGTTTGAAGAAGACCTGCATTACGATTCTATCAAGGAAGATCATGGTGAGGTCCTCGATAGCCTTGAGGATCTGCGGATAGTTGCCGAGGTAGGTGAGGACACCCCAGGTGACTAGCGATATGAGGGCTAAGTAGAAGGGGAATAGACACAGCTTGGTCAAGATTTCGATTCCCAAGACGTCAATCATCCCGGCAATGAGGTAGGAGAAGAGCAGGACCAAGAGTAACACAACTGGGGTCTTGAGGTTCTAGGAGATAGAAAAGGATTAATCGAAGAAGGGTGCAGGAAAAATCAATGTTTATCAAAGTGCATATTTTTTAAAGTGGAGGAACATTCTACCTGTCAGAGAGTTCTCTTCAATTCAATAATACCAAAGTTATGGCTTGAAACCAGAATTGGCTCCAAATAAAAGAGCTTACTTTAAAGACGTTCTTTTGTTCATTGGTCTTTAGGAATTCTTCCTCCATAGCATCAATGTTCTTGGACAACTTCCCCTCAAACTCTGCACAATAGACGATGGAGCCCATTTTCTTGGTCGACTTGAAAAGGGCCACCGCCTCTGACTTGTACTTCTTATGACTCAAGTTGACGTCGTGTGCATTCATGTACGGACGACCGGGGCCGCAAATCTGTGCAAAAAGATAGGTTAAACATGGAAATGCATTCTATGAAAATGGAAAGCCATCAATTTACATCGACCCGAGAGAAAAGAAGAAGCTTAGAATATGTAATATTTCTAGCTGACATTAAGAATCATATTGCAGGAGTTACCTATTGCAGAATATAATTTATGTCAATTATACGGTATTAGTAGACCTTTAAAAGAAGGTGGTTTTGATAAGGGTAATATTTTTACAAAAAAAAGTCTTAAAACAACCTACCGCATTCATCTCCTTCGTGTAGCGCTCCGTGCAATGAATAAGGGCAGAGAGGTTATTAGCTTCCGCCGTGGCATTCAAAAGGGTCTTCACCTCGGGGATCTGATCACTCTCATAAATCTTCATGTAAGCTTTCAGGTACTCGAGCCAGGACCGCCCAGTGACCTTGGTGGTGTAGATCTTCTTCACTTGCAAGTTCTTCGATGAGAGGAGGTTGGGTACGAAGGTGCCGATTTGTTGAATGAAGTTGGGATCAATTTCCTCTATGCGCCCGTCAAAGCTTGGGTCCGAGGCCACCTTCATGCCGGGATGCGGCATGAGGAAGCACTGGAGGCTGTCGAAGCAGGTCCTAATGTGGTTCCTTAGGTTCTTGTTTTCCGTGTGCATTTTGTCGTTGATCTAAGTGGAAAGAGAAGTTGAGTCATTCTCGAGACCCAGGTAGTGCCCGATGCAGAAATAGATCAGAGCATCACAAGCCAAGGAGAGTCGTTCAAAATTTATTTTATACGCCTTGCCTCTTTCAAATACCTCAAGTTTGAGGGCTTATTCTTTCGAGTCTATCCTGCTCAATATTCTCTACTAGCAAAGGCCCATAAAAATATTAATATTACAATAGAGTGGGCTATGAATAGAATGGTATTCAAGTTAATTTGAACTTGCGCCAAAACTTAAACCGGGATTTTCTCGACCATCTAAAGATTGTGTGAGAGATGGGAGTAATATTTGGGAACTACATGAAAAATGCTATCCCTCAGAAGAAACTTTCTCAATTAAAAGCCTTTTGTTAGGAAGATGTGACTGATGCGCGATATCTAGTTAAAAATTAGCCAGAACTTCGAAATCTAAACTTAGAATATTTTTCAAACAATCTGATCATCTTTAGGAGCGGAATAATTAGTATGAACAGAATATATCGATATTTCCATTCAGCAGCCTTTAAAAAGCGAGAAAATCGATGGCAGCCATTTGAATTTATTTATGGATGGATATTTTAACACATCAGAGTTTCGACCATAGAAGATAGATTTAAAGCGCAAGAAAGCTGGAAATAGCCTGAGAATTAGTTCTTCATCATAAAATTGAGCAATCTAAGGCGATTCCTCGTGATCTCATTCCAAAAAGCAGTGCCCTAATGTCCAGGATTAACATTTAATTTAACACAAAATCTTTTAAAAGAGCCAAGAGGAGGTTTTTGGTGCATCTGTTGAAAAATAGCAACAACAAGGGTATAGAGAGTATTGTCCAATATTTCAAATTATCGAGTATATGTCA
>JJOG01005899.1:0-35175 GCA_000715275.1 Gyrodactylus salaris
TAACTCAATAATAAGTAGTGTAAAATCAACAACTACATCGCCTAACCTTGGAGACAAACGAAGAGCCAATGAAATACCGTTATGTACATTTACTCAACCTATATATAAGGCATGTAACAACTCGTTAAGTATGCCCGAAATAAAAGTACTTATTGTTGTTGAAGGGCTGCTCTTCTTTCTAATTCTCAAACATGACGATAAATCCTATTAGTCCAGATAACTCCTCGTTCGCAGAAGTACTCTTGAGGGTACAAACCCATTTATCCACAATTCATGAATAAGTGTTATTTATTATTAGCGCTTTCCATTGTTGAAATAGAAAAGAATTCTATCGACCAATTTCAGAAGTAACCATTAAAAATCACCACTAAAACAATACAAGCATCAGAGCAATAAGCATTGCTTATCCTCAAGTAAAAAGGTTAACGCCAAATTTATCTAGTCAGAGACGTATTTGAGAAATGAAGATTCAATCTTCTTCTTGTAGAGCTCTGAGAGTTGTAAAATTTCATTGAAGAAAAAGTGAAAGAAAAGAGTCAAACATGAAGGCGGTCCTATTGAATATGACAATATCGATGGGTTTACTGTGCTTCTCAGTGCTATTTCCTCTATGGAGAGGTGGTTATGACTTTGACTTGTTAACTATGACTAGGACATCGATCGGCATCATGGTCTGCGCCTTCTTCGATCTAACGACTCACATTGTCTATCTCATTAGTACAATCGTCCAGCGTTTTTCAACCTACTTCAGCATGAAAACCTATCATGCCCAGCTGTTGTGTATTACAACCTCACTGACCTTCTGCCTGTATCGGGTATCTCTACACATGGCCGACGATAATGATGATATTAGCTCTTTCTTCCTAGCAGTCACAGCGACCTTTTTATTATCACAAAACATGCTCAATGCCATTATAAGTCTCTGCGCAAAGGCTGAATCGGAGTGATCCATCAAGAAATAAGAGAATAAAATATCGAGTATAAATGAATCCATTATTTCTCGTCCCTAGTTGAGGCATTGAGCAGACTAATAAATCGGTTTAAAATTCTCTCCTTCCAAAAAACATAGCTGACCTCACAAATACTGACAAGGAAATGCTAGATAAGAATTATCAGATATGCCATACACCTTTGTAATGATTTTGAAAAGAGGGATCTCTCTTTTAAGCTGTTCAAATATATAGATGAAATGCTGAAACTAATCGATAAAAGAGGGGAAATATATCCATATGAATATTCGATTAGAAATGTTTATAATGTAGAGAAATGAAATAAGATTGATAAAGTGTACGATATTATTATTATAAAAAATGATGGTTTCCACATCTTCATAAAATCGATCGAGAGGATAGATATTTTCCATGGGATTTGGTAAAAAGCGAAATCTTAATTTTTCACTTTAAAGACAAATGATTCACTAGATCTCTGCACTAACCACAAGGCAGTAAACATGCGATTTGAACGAAGAATCGAGTTATGAAAGAGGTCATCTGATAATGAGTATACTTTAGATAATCACAAGAACTATTTTGGTCGCTCCAGTCATTATTAACGAACGGTAAAGTAATACTAAGCTTTAGTCTCTTCACTGGGATAGCTAACATCTGATTCTCACCTGACATGTTAATCAGACTTTGCCTTATGTTCTCATGTTTTATGATACTTTTTGGAAAATAGAGGAAAATCTTTCAACAGATTATGTGTCTAGAGAAACTCGATCGAAGACAATTCACTGAGATTATGAATTAGCCTTGGAAGCAACACTTGACATGGGTTGATAGAGATATTTCCTAGACACTTGTAAAAGATAGATTTCAGTCAGATTAAAAGCAAAAAAAACTTCTATATATAAAGTCACATTGATTGGCTCACATCGATCACCTAAATAAGCCATAGAATCAAATACACGAAAGATAGCTGAGAAATTGCATTTTTCAATGAATCATCCATAGCAAGAACCCGTGTTGTAATATTTATAGTCATTTTCACACACTCTGAATTTGATGAAAAATAGCAATTCTCTCAACATCATATTTATTTGTTTTGCAATTTTCAAACGCTTATTTATGTAATTTAATCTATACCAAAATATCAAGCGTGATAGTTTTTTCTTTCAATGAAATCTAGTTAGACAATGAAGCTTGCTTATGGGGTACTCTCTCTGATCTTTCTCAGCATCAGCTCAATGATGCCCTTTTGGAAATGCGGCGGCTGGCTTAAACATTGCAAGTTCATCGGAGGAGGTGCTATGAAGGAGATGCTGATTACTTCCATTGGGGCCTTGAGCCTTTTTGCGATTCTCAACGTTGCCGAAATCATATTTTATCGAGCCAAGAAAAAGAAAAGTACGGTTTTACTTCAGGTGATGCTCGTCCTACAAGTATTAGCGGGGACGTTGAACTTTTGTGTAATCTTAGTTTCTACGACCAATGATGGGAATAGCATGTCGGCCATGCTTACACTCTTTGGATTCTGTACAATCCTTATTGAGGTGCTGGACAAAATCATGTTGAAATATGAAAATAAATTAATGAAATAGCTTGTATGATTGTTTAATAGTTTTTCCTTCTAATGTGTGTCTGTTTTGAAAATTCGCCAAAATTTGAAAATAGACAAAAAGTCCAATTCTCTATGAGAGATTAGGTCAAGTGACATTTTAAGCAGATCTAAGAACAACAGATTATTTTACATTGAATTATTCTCTCTTTGAAATCGATTAGAAATCATGAAAATAAAGCTTGCTATTATCCTTTTGAGCTTCACATGAATCTGATATTAGCTTCATCCTGATTTGAGTGAATCTAATTCAAACAAGAAAGCTTTTAAGAGATTAGATGATTGCTTTAATCAAATTTTAAATGCGCATTCATAATTTTGTTTTAATTTGTACTCTCTAGAGGACTTTTTTGTGCTGTTACTCTTTCCTAATGCTCTCTCGGAAATTGATTAAATTTCTTTTAATATTAGACTGCTTATTCTCCTCGAACTAGTGAATGCCCTCCATCTTTAATAGTAGTGAGAAAAGTTTTAATCTCTCACTAAATGTTACATCAATTTAAACAAAATACATCAAAATTATTTGTCTCGTGCAATGTAAAACACATTTTTTGTTAACTATTCTTAATAAGAATTTCTTATTAATAAAAGAAGATTTCAAAAGATTGTTACATTTTGTTTTATTGAACAGAACTAGTTTGTTACTAAATCTCGAGCAACCTTCCATATGTGTAGGTGGAGGGGTATTTTGGATGACGTAATTGATTGCTCCAGATCACCAGTTGACCTTTGAAGATGATAGATTAGAAATAATTAATCTCTCTCACAAAGTCAGGGCTACTTGACCCGCAGCAATGTTGAAAGGACAAACAAGAGAAACCTTCCGATTTAACTCTAATCTTCTAACCTATAGAAATATGATTTATGGTTGTGTTAAAAAAAGAGATTTAAGAAAGGTTAAATAGATACATTCATTTTAAATAGCCTGCAACTCTTTTTCCTTCTTCTTTGATCAAATTCATCTAATGCCTTTATTCTTTAAAAGTTTTTCGACATTTTTTCACCTCTCTGAAATTAAACAGTTTATTTCTGCAAAGATTCAATCCACAAGTTTCATTGAGATATTTAGAATTGGGAAAAAATGTACTTTTTGGGTTATTTTCTCAAGTTTATTTATCGGTCAGAAGGGGTTGGTGTAAAAATTATGATGGTAATTTTTGTTTCTTTGACCTCATATTTATCTGTTGCTGAGGTGAGAAATTGCAGTGTGTGCTATTTCAAAGGAGAATAACAATTAAATTGTAAAATTAAAAGCTTTGTTTTATTCGAGTTCAGGACAATTCAATACCAATCTAGGGCTTTAAGAAATAAGCCAATTTCGGGTTTAAATAGTTTGGAGAACAACCCTTTCCTAGAAAAGCAAAATACATCGTTATGGAAAACTAATTTCAAGACATTCCTTATCAAATTTACAGGTACGAATGTTGTAAAACATGTATTTTATTGCTAGAAATCGCTCCCCAAACTTGAGCCCTTACACGGAAATGCATTAATATATTTACGAAGATAAAAAACTTATATTTTATCATGTGAAAAACAAAATCGTTGTGTATAATAGTGTTTTACTGAATAATTATTATCATTAATCCAACGTATGCCTCTCTCGATAGGATAAGAGTTTTTTGTAAACTTTTATTTAAATGAGATTGAATTTGAAAAAATCTACGCATGGCGTCATTTGTAAAACTGAAATATTTTCTCTGCATCTTCAGTGGAGAGATATTTTTGCTTGTAGAAAATAATAAGGAGAAGAGTTAAATGTGTCATATGACTCGGATTTAATGATTTTATTCGTTAAAAGAAGAATTTCTGTCTCGATAGAAATTAAAATCGTGTTATAGAAAAAGTTTCACGTAGGCCATTTATAAGGTCAGCACGAGGGTGTAGGTTGAAGATGCAATAAACAAGCTTAATTTTGGACAAAGTATTTAGCTTGTAAAATACTTTATTTCTCTTGTAAACTGCCCAACAGTTACGAATAACTACAATGGTCACCTCTTTGGTACTGAGTCGTAGAAGTTAGAGTCTATACGTCACAAGTTATCTTCAAAGTAGCAAGTGTGATACAGCTGTAGACCGTACCTAATTTAGTTAACCCTCCTAGGTTCACAGGTTTGAAGCTTCATAACTTTGAAAAATCATGGTAAAGAAAAATTAAAGTTACATGTTTAGAATGTCAATCTCTAATTTTTATCGGACAGGTCAAATTCTCGTAATTTTTCAATATTTTTTATTTTAGTTTCTTTAAAAAGGAAGGAAAAATGAATCATTAATGTTGTGCATTTTACGCAAATAAATAAAATAATGATGCCCATTTTCCCTGATATGTGTAATTTGATATCAGGAGGCTTATTCGTAATCTTCAAATCATTGTGAAAATAAAACTTGAGATTTAGTGGCATAAAAGATGATCAGATATATTTTTACAATAGAATTCTAGATTTTTCGATAAATATTATATTTTTGGTAAATATTAAAATCAGATTATTCTTCATTGAACCCTTATTTGTGAATTAAAACCATTATATTTCAATTTTCTTAACCCTTTTCAGTCGTTGATGGCTGGATCAGTCATATTATAGCGCAATTATAATGAGACATATGACTTTTTTAATTATTTTTATAGGACATATTGGTAATTTTTCTTATGAGACATAGTGGAGTAGAGGTTAATTATTATGTGACATAGGACACACAATAATATATACTAATTTTTTTTGGTCTTCCCTTTTTTACTATCACGTTTAAGAAATATTTTTTCTCTAATTTTATGTCGCATAGATCTATTTTAGGTTTTCTATCAGATCTCGTTGAAAAGTAGCAAATTTTTAATTTTTTCAAAAAAGTACTTTCCTGTTGATATTTTGTTTAGATTGGAAGAAATTTTGAGAGATATTGGCTTATGAGTAGGGCTATCTCAAAAACAGAAAACCTACAGAAAATTTAAAAAAACATTGTATTTTTCATCATAACCTAGGGTTTGATTGATTAAATAAAATTAATTTCACGATTTTCAAACTTTTCATGGGAAATGGACTAATAGCCACATGAGGGTTACTAAGGGTATTCTTAACTATTTTTCTTCGACGACCCTTATTTCTTGATTAATCTCTATAGCATTTCTGCATCCGTTTAATAGTTTGGTTAGGTTGACAGCTTTTATTTAGCAGGCAATCCTTAACAACAAGTTCAAACTCCTTCGAGGAACACAAACACGGGCCAGTATCTTTTACGTAAATTCTGCACTTCTCTCTCATTTCTAGACAACTACATAAAACAGTTTACCGGTGAGTAGTGTTGTTATTTCTTTTTAAATTATCTTCCAAATTTCTTTAAATAAAAATTGAATAAATGCATTTATATTGTATGAAAAAAATCTCTCTAAGATCAAGAGGCCTCAGCAGGCTTACTGATCCTATTCTTGATGTAGGTTATCAACTGATGGAGGATATCTTTGGAATGTTTTTCATTTACAAGAGTGAAACAAGCATTCAACTTTAGATCCTGCCCGGATCCCTTGATTGTGGAGCTCTCAGAGGCATCGGAATCTTGAGATGAATCATTTGATTTATCGAGAGAAGCGCGACTTTCAACCTTTACATGGACAGTAAATGAAAGAATTGGCTTCACAGAACCTTCATCAATGAGCTCGCTACAGTTCCAAGCTGAACTTTCATCATTCTGTTCATCAGTCAATTCAATTCGAGGCCGCTTCGCTATTGGCTCCATGAGTCCCGTGGCGACCGGAGTGTCAATCTCCATACCCTTTTTGAGTAGAGCCCTTCGTCTTCTTCTAGCACCAATCCAATTGTTTTTAAATGCCTTTACGAGCAGATGATAGCCACCGATGCCTGATTTGTTCTTTTGTTCCAAGACTTTCATCTCTAGATTTATAAATTCTTCTTTCAGCCACTCCAAAACCGATTCATCTGTGTACTTTTCAATTGTTATTTCATCTTTAATAATGGGAAGTTGCATAGGCCTAAACAGCTTCCTCTTGGTCTTGAACTCTGAGACAGGGTACATGACATTCTGTTTAAATGACCAAACAAGGCCCCAGCGCATAACCCTACCTTGGCAGAATTCATAGGAGGAGTAGCTCTTGATTCCAAGTTTCTCCAACATCTTTTTCAGGGTCTTGACGCTCGTTTTCTTTCCCAGCATTACGGTAACAAATCCGATTTTGTCTTTATACTGGAGTGTTTCCTTGGCAAGTCTAAAGGTGAAATAGACCTCTCCTCCACTTGTCTGACTCTCGTGTTGGGCCGCTGTAGACATAGAAGTGGGCTTGGGTCTTTTCTCTGTCCTCGTGGTATTAGCACCGACCGCTTCGGACTGAGAAGCGAAAAAGGGTGGATTCGACATTATAAAGTCAAGATATGCGTCTGGGTTATTGTCAAAAACTGTAGAGAGGTAACTGTTGGTTTTTTCAACCTTGAAAATCTCAATTTTCTCTGTTAAATTGTTCACGAGAATATTTTCCTTGGCGTAATTGAAGCTTATTTGATCTATTTCTGTGCCATAAAACTTCCAGCCATTACTCTTTGCTCCTAGAAGGGGATAAATGCAAGAGGGACCGATACCAATGTCCAGAATTCTTGGGGTGGTCTCTCGAATATGTTGTCGGTTTGATGAAATTATATCCTCTAGCCAGAGGATGTAGTTTAATCGCAGAGGAACTGTTGGAATTAAACGCTCTATTGATAGATTAACGATTAAATCAAAGTCTCTCCTCAAGAGAGACTTAGTTAGTGCACACAGATGCTTAGGAGAAGTGAAATCGAGTCTCATCTCTTCTCCAAGTTCCTTAACTAACGCGTCAAATGAATCATCATGACCAGAAAGGTCTTTAACTGTTAATGGTTTATTCTTGTAAATGTTTCTGTTGTGCATAAACTTGTTTAGTGCCATCCTTTTAGCAGAAAAAAACGAAAATTTAACCCTTTAAAACAAAGAAACAAATAAAATTAAGTATTTTGTTTGGTTCGTAAGATCTTTTAGAAATTGAAATTGAAATAATGAATCTAAGTGGTTTTGAGACAAACTTGCCATTAAAATATACCAAATGCAAGAATCCCTACTGCGCAGAATCCATGCCAATGTGTTTTGCAAGCTTTAACAAAAACTGCTCAGGGAACAAATCCTCCACCGAATGGTTTCATTTCTCCTTTGGTGAACATCTATGTTCCAATTGCTTCCAGGACATAAAGAATGAGTCCTCCTCAAGAATGTTCATGAAATCTATCGAGAATTGGGATAAATTCACATACCTACTGAGTGACGACATGACTAAATTGAATTTTAATCACACTTTAACCTATGTTCTTCCCTTTTGGAAGCGTTGTCACGACTGTCTAAAGTGGAGGCAGGTCAATGATTACGATAAGATCAAGAAGCCCTTCAGATGCTCCATAGTCCTCTGTCACTTTCCTGATCCTTGTTCCATCTCTGAAGATGACCGGATTATTCAGCTTAAGAAGAAGCCCTCGGATTATTTGGCTAGCTTAAAATATGTTCCCGGTATTGATCTCTTTGACCAGGAAAATTATTATGATGACTTTAAGATATCCAAAGAAAATTCACTCCTTCAAAATCCTCTCTTTCACAAATACAGTCGGGTTTGTAGTAATTTTAATGGCCAGGAAATTTCTTCTTGGGAAAATATGACTTTTCCAGAGCTTGTCAAGTGAGTCATTTCTCTATAAATGTTTTTTTAAAATCATAAATATTTAAAAATATACCGATATCCTAGCTTTAACTATTTTTACCATGGTTTCAAAAGATCCTTCTCAGCCAATTTTGAAGCTGCTTTTGATCCTTGTTACGATTTAACCCTACTTTTGAATATTTTATTCAAGACTTCACAAAACAAGAAATGTATAAAATTAAATACACCACTGACAGACATGAATATGTGGTTTTTGGCTAAAATTCCATAGAAATCAAGTTATTCAGCGCCTAAATGGTCAATAAACCTGAATTTATTATCTAGTTATCCCATTGTCTATCTATTTCTGCGCAATTTGATTCTGACCAGAATATCGAGAAATGCTCCGCTCAGTCCATTGGCCGTGACAGAGCTGATTCATGTCAAGGGTCTCCTAAAGGTGGTCCTCGAAGACATTTGGCTGCCACACATTCTCCACATCTTCATCCTCAATGGCATCCTCTTCAAAGACGAGAACATTTTCAACTTTCCTCTCACCAAAAAGGCCATCATCTCCATCGGTCTCGGGAAAGAGTCTTGTCTATGGAACTACTTCACATGTCAGCAGTTTTCAAATACTATCAACAGCCTCCTGAAGAGGAGTCATCAAAAGTTACACTATTTTATTGATTCTAGCAACAGCTCTGTTGACAACTTTAGCGTCTACTTTGGCGACACCTTCGACCCCAGACAACATTCAGTAATGAAGAGTCTCTTTATAGAAAAAGTAAAGTTTTGATTTATCACCAAATTTTCCTTATTCGGAACTACAAGCAATTTTTTGATTTTGAAAATAAAACTTGAGAATAACCCTTCAGCTCATGGGGGATTTTTCACCCAAGAATCTGTTTATGAATCTAGAAATCTACCAATGATCAGGGCAACCATTCGAGGTTAAACGCTTTCAAATGAGTGGTCGGGCTTCAAATTTGGATAATATTTACTAAAAAGACATTCTAAAAAGCTTGTTAAAAAGATGAGCACTTAAATGTTATTTTCCTCGTCTTGACAGAAGTTTGACTGGAAATTATTCGCCAAATTAGAAAAGCATAATTTTAACGTAAAAAACTCACAATGAAAGAAAAATGGATTTTGATTTGAAAGAAGTGTATTTATATAGCACTGTAATCTATTGTCTGTTAGACAGGAATTGGTTTATGAGGGGGCAAATGTTTGGATTTATATACAATAGCAGAGCTTTCGAGATCGTTTTGATGTTGGTCTCATTCTTCAACTTGTCTCGAACTGAGAGTGGAATTTCCATCAACTTATTTAGGTATATTGAGTTAGAGAGCTTCGGTCTTCGCAAGTTGTAGGGGCCAGTGTGGGATTCGTTCATCGAGGAGATTCTGTTGTAGTTGGCTATGAACGATGCGTGTCTACGAATCCAAAGTGGTATGAGATTGGCAAGCATCAGTCGGGATCTATAGGATCTTGGGCCAGGGTAAACACAGCCAAGATAGTGAAATTGAATGTGTTCAATCTTGTCCGATTGACTAATGGAGATCTTTGTTTAAAGAGAAATGGATTCAGAGAGAATTTTTGAGCCAAAATGCCATATATTTAACAGATACAAATTCTCACATCAATCTTTTTGTGGAATCGAAGAAAAATAAATTTCACTGTTGACTCAAGTATCAGATGAGCTCAGATTCTTTCTCAAGCTTGCCTAAACTTGTTGTCTTTTCATCATTTTTAGAACATCAACACTTGGATTCAAGATAACAAAAAGTTGCAGTACAAAGTAATTCTATTGGATGACGTGGGCGGGGATTATGAAATCCTAGATGAGACAGAACTCATGAATATTAACCTGCATAATCTTCTCATCATTTGTCGCATGTTCTTTGTCTCCTCCAAGAACGTCGCCTACTCAGAGAGGTTATTACTTGGTTAGTTACCTCCCATCAGTTATTGAGTTGCAGCCAGTCCATGTCTCTTTTGAAGTTTTATTTGATTTGGCTTCTGTCGATATTTTATTACTCAGAAGTAGACACATTTATCATATGTAAATATACTAATGATATCTTGATACGAACTCTATGTAAATGTTTTGATAGTGCGTTGTTATTGAACATCAGTCTAGAAAGCATTCGATAACCTTCAATACACATACGCTTAGTGCGTATGTGTAGCCGAAAATCTGTGCGTATAATCTCTGCAGAATACCATAGTTTTCATTTTGATCAAAACAACAAAAATTTGAATCTCGTAAACCATGGTTTCAGAAAAACTAAAATATCCACCAGTCATGATTGATAGATTTCACCCTAGTATTTTCACATTTGGTTTTTTTCTCAGTGTTTACAGTATGATTTTAGAAAGAGACTTTTTCGTCCTGATTTGACTATTTTGAGACTATTTTCAAGACTGTATTATATAAATTTTCACACAATTTCAAACACAAGTTAGAAATAGTAGTCAAATATTCATAATATCCCCATTTTTTTGTCCAAATTGATATCTTTCATTACTTAAAAAATATACTAGATCTTCATTTGTTGATGGATATTAGGAGTTTATAAAAAAGCTTTTTACCCATCAGAAACCTGGCTAGAGATACACCGAGAAGTTATGACGAAGCGCCCACCATTCAGCAAACACGCCTGGACAGTATGGATAGAATACTTTATCCATCTCGAGACCCTCCTCCATCCAGTGCATTGTGATCGGTCTAATGAAAGGCTCCTCTTGAACCAGCTCACCATAAAAGACTACTTCTCCACCTACAACCCCCAACTAGAGGCTCTCTTCAAAGACTACGCCTGCTTCAATCCCTCTTCAGCAACAGACCTAGCGAATGCTGAGCAAGCTATTCCCTCGGTGGTATTCAATGTCACCCGTGTAGATACCGGCTATCAGCTCAATTGTGAACTAGGCAAGAAGAGCCTTGTGGATGAAATCTTTCTCATAAATCTACCCCTAGAACTTGTCGAGTTTTCCTTCAGCGACACCGCTGTGGATAGCTCCCGTCTCCCTTGTTGTCTCAACCTGCCACAGGCGCTAGAGCCGGGGTTGGAGAAGAAGGCCAAAATGGAGCCCTCTAGCCAAGCATCTGTATCACGGTACATGTTGATCTTCACTTTTGATGACTCTCCAACAGATTTTGATCCGGCCAAGTGTTATAGGATCGTAAAACGTGATAACTCGAAGCGAGAGGATTCACTTAAACTGGTTATGAAGGAATTTCTGTTGGGCTCTTTTAGATTTGCCAATGTGAGCCATTAAATTTTGAATCACTTTAGCTGAAAGCTTATTTTCATTTTAGCAGTCTTGATTAACCAATAAGATTGCCTTTTTTTCTTTTTCAAATTTGATTGGATGTTTATCACCAATGCATCTTAATAGATTTCTCATTTATTTCAGGATTCGAGTATCACTGTCACCATACTCACGGCACGGCCTAGGGACGAGGTCGTAGGGGAAATTGTCAAGGAAGTGGAACGCAAGTATCTCACGTCTCTCATTAAATCTTCTGTCAAATTGATTGGCACCAAGGTGTTGGATTATAATAATTGGACAGATGAACTGGTATCTTTTGAGGCTACAGATAGAATTGATATAAGTAAGCAAGGAATTCTAATAGGCACACCTTGAGAGACTAAATAATACATCAAACGGGTTTCTCTAAAGGCTCTAAATTCTTGATCAAGATTACTAATATCGAATTATATTTCTCAATATATAAATTGATGATCATTACAGATGTCAGAGAACAGAGCAACAAGTATACAGTGTCTCGGGATTGGTTCTCAGCTTTGGCCAAAGATCTCAGAATATGTTTCACCTCTGCCTTTTCGACAATAAAAGTTGGTCATTTGCTTTTTCTATAAACTGCACACAAAATTAATAATTTGATTGAACAGGAGAAAAATAACCTTAGCTCTTATAATTAGAAAATGACTCATTCTGAGCTCAAGCGACGCAGCTTTGGTTTCGTTACAATCTGACCATCTTCTTTTAGCCAATCAAAGAAAGCCTCCACCAGGGCAGTCGCCTAGCCGACCGCGCCGTCCGTCTAGCCTCAAACATGTGTCACGTCCTCTTGGACACTTCGGACTTTGCAAACAACCTCACCATCGATAAATCTTCCAATTCCTGTCCCCTTTTAGAGGGCCTACACACTATTAATGATCCAATGATATTTGCAAAGGCCCCCTCAGAGAAGAAACCCGAACCAATGATCACAGAGCCGACATCCAGTGGACGCCAGAAGACGAGAAAGTCCCCCAAGGAGTCCTCTGATGACAAGAGTGCCTCGAAAAGTTCTGACTCTAGCGATTCCACCCAGAGAGTGACCAGAAAAAGTATTCGTAAAGTCTGATTGAGAGCTCTCTATCAAGTTTATGCACACATTGATCAGATTTTAATTGTTTATAATAATGATCGTTATATTATTTCTAATTCAATACCTTATCGTCTGTGTTTCATTTTTCTTGCCAAATTAGTCAAGACAATTCATTGCGTAAAGGATTGTTCCTCAAGTTTATATGACTTCTCATATCGCTCATTACAAGAAGAGTTTTCATGATGAACAATTTCTCTTCCTCTCATTTCTTATGTGAAGCTGAATTTGTTTTGATTAGATAAACTTTTGAGAATGCTACTTTGAGCCGAGTATAACTCTTTTCTGGTTCTCATTGGGGGTTATAATGGGGGAAGGAGAGATATTGTTTTCCAAGTAAATGATATGCTCGACTTGACGATAAAGGAGAAATTCTACATAATGAAGACAAGGCCAAATCTTTGTAAACACCAGAACTACTTCCATACCCTAAAATGGCAAACCAGAAAGTTTTGTTTAATATTTCTATGCAGTTGGGATTTTAAGACAAGAATCATGAATTTACTACCATTGAATGCTTTTGAAAATATTTAGCATTCTGACTTGAACTTTGCCATTTGAAGGACTGATGAAATATACTTCTTTTAAAATCTTCATGAACTCTCTCCTTTTTATTTATTTTCTTAGAATTGCGTTTCATAGCCGAGTCTAACTCTCTTCGGGTTCACATGAGGTGTCATAATGAGGAAGGAAAGTTTGAAACTGTATTTAAAAAGTAAACTTGTTTCAAGGAGGGAGGAGACCGGAATGGAACCCACGCCATATGAGATGTCACATTTATAGGACTTGGGAAACCTTTTAACGAGGCTGTCTGAGAAAGTGGTATTAAGTTGTTAACTTAACCTACACAACCAATGAAAAACCTTGATTGTGGAAATGTGTTATTAGATGTCATTGACGTCAATCGTATTTATTATTCAACCAAACATGTCCGATTACTCTGGTTCCTCTAATTCTACAGTTAATAGTTCGATGTCATCTGATCTTAAATATTCGAATCCTGTTCATCATTTCTTTCAAGAGAGATACAGCGTATAATATACACCACAATTTCTATTATTACTAGATCAGTAATTTGACGAGATTTGATCATTATTAGGAATATAATGTCAGAGATATCGGCATTCGGTTATAGGCAGATTTATATTAATTTGTATTAAGACAAATATGAATGTGTGCTCGTACGCACCTCAGCGGTCATAACCTGATGCAGCTATGTCGATACGATGATATCGGATGAGTTGCATGCATATTTATATCGAATTCGATATTGGACAGGTCTTTATTAAGAAATTACCCACAGTGATTGCCTAACCAACAATTTTTACGGAAAAATCAGAAGAAGCAATACCGTGAGTCTAAACATCTTGAATTTAGTAAATCCATAAACAATCTTTTGAAGGAGAGAGGTTTAAAAAAAATAGTGATCACCATACAAACCCCTTGAAATGGCCACGCTAAGGACAACTAAAATTCAAATTATACCAAGATGCCAAAATGGATTCATTGGTGAATGAAAGAGGTTTGAGGAGAAGCAAGAACTGATTTGTTAAATCTTAGTTATTTGGTTTATCATAAGACCTCAACTCAAGGTGTCCTGTGCAAAAATGGTAGAATCACATGGAATGACCATGGTTACAGAATCAGCACTCATGAGAAAAATCACACATCATCAATTTGTAGACTTTTAAATACAAAATAGAGAAATACTTATCTAGCCTTTACAAGTAAGTCCTGTGTAGATTTATCACATAAAAACAAAACTCTTTTTGAGTCTGACCTCTGTAAAGCTCGCAATGGATTTTTGAAAGAGTATGGTCGATAATTTTCCAGTCGATAAGTGTCCCTTTGCAGGGTCTTTACGTTTCTAGACTATTCTCGACTCTAGATGAAAACGTTGAATGAATTGGAATGAAAATACTTTTATTATTATCATTAAAGCTTTTTTTGTTAAAAAGTAAAAATCTCTTCTCAATTTCCACTTCTTTCTGATACATAATATTTATTGGGGGAGTACTAGTATTCGCTTTAATAAAAGATATAATTTTTATTAAAGCTAAGGAAAATTCAAATGTGAAAAATTTATAATAGAAATAATCTAGAAAATTCTATCCGGATTTACGTTGTTACTTTCATCAACAGAATATTTTTTTGTTATCGTTGCTTATTACTTAAAGATTATCTTAGAAGCACTTTCTATGGACAATGCCCGGTCCGCACTCATCATATTCTTGCTTTGAGATCCACATCTGTTGGAAGGTGGATAGTGAGGCAAGGATAGAACCGCCAATCCAGACAGAGTACTTCCTCTCTGGTGGAGCAGCAATCTTGATTTTCATAGTTGATGGAGCCAAGGCAGCGATTTCACGTTGCATACGATCAGCGATACCTGGGTACATAGTACTGCCACCAGATAAGACAGTATTCGAGTACAAATCCTTTCTGATGTCAACGTCGCATTTCATGATTGAGTTGTAGGTTGTTTCATGGATGCCGGTCGCTTCAAGGCCCAAGAACGAAGGTTGGAAGAGTGCCTCAGGGCATCGGAACCTCTCATTGCCAATGGTGATTACTTGGCCATCGGGAAGTTCGTAACTCTTCTCCAAGATGGAACTGCTCACGGCTGTGGCCATTTCCTGCTCAAAGTCCAAAGCGACGTAGCAAAGCTTCTCCTTAATGTCCCTGACAATTTCTCTCTCAGCAGTGGTGGTGAACGAATATCCTCTCTCGGTCATAATCTTCATGAGGTAATCGGTCAAGTCTCTTCCGGCCAAATCTAACCTCAAAATGGCATGTGGTAGTGCGTAGCCCTCATAGATAGGAACCGTATGAGTGACTCCGTCACCGGAATCAAGAACCACACCGGTTGTACGACCAGAAGCGTATAGCGAGAGGACCGCCTGAATTGCAACATACATAGCGGGAGTGTTGAAGGTCTCAAACATGATTTGCGTCATCTTTTCGCGATTAGCTTTTGGATTTAATGGGGCTTCCGTCAAGAGAACTGGGTGCTCCTCTGGAGCGACCCTGAGCTCGTTGTAGAAAGTGTGATGCCAAATCTTCTCCATATCGTCCCAATTGGTGACAATACCGTGTTCGATTGGGTACTTGAGGGTCAGAATACCTCTCTTGGATTGCGCTTCATCACCGACGTAGGAGTCCTTTTGGCCCATTCCAACCATAACACCCTGAAGTAAAAGAAGAGTTTAATTGAGAATCAAAATTTCCACATCACTAATCTTACCTGATGCCTCGGTCTACCGACAATAGATGGAAAGACAGCCCGTGGGGCGTCATCACCAGCGAAACCGGCCTTACACATTCCGGAACCATTATCAATTACCAAAGCTGCAATATCGTCATCTGCCATTTCTTGTTAAGGTTCCAATTAGATTTCTCTCGTCAAAAGAAAGTTAGAGTCAATTTATGTCTAATACCTTAGCGCTCTATTGACAGATATATAGTGCAGGAGTATGATTTGTCTGCGTATACTTACGCACATTTGAGCATGTCCATATATGGACATGATGAATGTGTGAAAATTGAGTAGAAGAAGAATTTGAATGAAAAAAATGCTTATTAATTCTTTTTACTACACTCACAAGTGTTACAATTATTTCTCTCATTGATTGCTCTAATATGCTCTATTATCAAAAAGTCGTTTTTTTCAAATATTTTAGCTATTTTTCATGTAAGATTTTAAAAAAATCTTTTTTCATAAACCTTGTAATAGACTTTCGATTGCACAAAATGTAATACATAATTAGAGAAATATTTTTCAAGAATAAAATGTGTGTAGATAAAGACAGAGGTGTTTTGTGTGAAACCTTTTCTTAGCATTTTGCAATGAAATGCATTGAGCAATCAGTGTTGCAGATTTTTATGATCTCAGAGATGTCTTCCAACCTCTCATGACTCATCCATTAGATGTATTCACACTACTTTTAAACACTCCAAGGCATTACTATATATTACTGAATAGTATACCTATTTCAGGGTTCCAAGTTGGATCACCATCCAGACACCTCTATTTTTGAGGCCAGAAATATGCAAGATTTTAAAGTGAAACACTTATTTCTTTCTAACTAATTGTACTTCAAAAGAGCTCACAAATTTATATTAAAAAATATTATTTCACTTCTAAAAGTTGAGAACTGATCCTTCGACATGAATTTCTTTAGCCTTCCAAAACACTTGAAATATTTATTCACTGTCAAAGTTTTTAATTTTGGATTTAAGACGGTCTATTTCACTATTTATAAGTTCTTTTTAAACTCAAGAATGGCAGATTATACCTTCGGTCTTGGCTATTTAACATGTCAGAAAAAATCCACTTTATGAAATCGCTATTTTTTGACAAAATGTTGCCCTTTTAAATATCTTGTTGCTGGTTATTAAAAGTTGATCGATAAGATATCCATTTAAATATGTGAAAATATCTTAAATTGACTATGCACTTGGACCAAAACACTCGAGATTATTCACTTTGACTGCAAAATCTTTACTTTAAAGTAGTAATCTTCTGTTTATTAAAAGAAACTAGCGGATCACGACGATATAACTTTAATAATAATAGAAAAATATTAAAATCTCACAGTAAATGAACAATCACGTTATAGATAGGTTTAAAAAAAACAAGGAAGAATTCAAGGATATGAAAATAGAAAAAGGGTTCATTTGTCAAGAGGCCATGGACCATTTAATGCGTGCGATCAAATGGATAAAATTGTCCGGATGACTAAACAATTCGTAGGCCTCTTGTATACCCTGCTCTAGGTTGCATTCCACCCCATGAAGCAACAGTCGATAGTCTTGAACCAACTTCTCCCTTGTAATCTTCAAGTACTTTGGCGCTAGTCGAAGAAATACATCAGCAACACTAACCGGGGTGTTCTCATTGTCGGTGAAGGGTCGTATGAGCTTTTGCGTAACGCGAATACTCCGAGGGGTCTCGTCATCTCCGGAAATGTTCGCCTCGTGCCAGTACACACGGCAAGGTACATGGTTATAGCCAACAACAGGGTCCTCTGGGATAGGGTCCGTCATGTCTTCTGTCGCTTCCTGGCCGCTTTTGATCGTTTGGTTTGCTGTGAGGTCTTTCATTTCCATAAGCTTCTTATTGATGGACCAAAATGCGTCGAATTTGTTCTGGGTGAAGGCGAACCAGAGCTGGCGGTGGTCGCGTGGCTGCATCTTCTCGATGACGTTACCACGATGCTTCAGCCAGTCGGCCTCTTTGATGTACGACATGAATATGGACTCCATTGTGACACGAGATACGGGGGGAGCAAGGAGAAGATCAGAAGGATAATTCTAAATGGTAGAGATTATTTAGATTGGCAAAGAAATTTCATATCACATCATTGAAAAAAGGCCTCATTTTGTTATTTTCGTTGAGTCTTGATTAATGGAATTACCAGGTGAAAAGCAAATGAAATTAAAAGAATTCAAACTTGACAAAAGAGAATATTCAAGAAATAAGTTCCACTTTCTGATTTACCAATGTACACATTGCGGCGTCCAAATATGGGACAGTCGGATTTATATGTAGAAATATTATTTTTCAATCAAAATAGTCAATGTGTAAATCAGTCACGCACTGTCTCTAAAGATTCCAAAATCTTATTCAATAATTTTCATCTCTTCATGACTTTCTTTTTGAGAGATATTTTTAACAATTTTTGTTATTATTCAAGTTGAAAAGTTTGTAGAAAGTAAGAGTATTTTTCTAAATAAATAAAATACACCTAAAAGATAGGTCAAAAGAATGAGCTATATGAAATTAGGTCTACCCATAAATTGAATGGGTAGATGTCTGAATTGATGAAAATTACTACAAATCTCGAAAAAGAATTCATTGATGAATTGAAATTCCCAGTTTCGCTTCATGTATGCATTACAAGACTACCTATTCGCCACTGAGGAGTCTCAATAAAGACGAAACGATGGTATATTCGGGGCTTAAATTTTCTTAAACAAAGAAATATTGTAAACTAAAATGCTGTTGACAGTCATAAGTGAAGAATGATTCCTATTTTATGTGAAAGAATTATGGGTTTTCATCGTTAAAATTCAAGGTAAAACCTTTATATAAGCGGAACTAAACCTTATTTTTAACCAAGATCAGTTAGGAAAATAAATTAGAAACTCCTGTAGACCAAATATGGACCGAGAGACGTTAAAACAGTATAATATCGAACGCTTCAAAGTACAGAAAGATAAGGCATCCTTTTTCTCTCTCGAAATATCAAAGTTTGAGGTTTCCTCGTGAAACATTAAAAATCAATGATAATTTGTAACTATCAAAGCGCTGAGCTCAAATTATGAACCCGTTTGCACAAAAATGTGCTTCTTTTCGTTTTGCGTCAAATTGAAAATAAGATAACCTACGTCAAGGTGGATGGTTATTCTCCACGGAAGAGCTTCAACATCGCCAAAGAAATCGAAAAGGACACCGATTGGATAATGCCATTTTAGGGGTTGGTTTTTGAAGGAGAACCAGACGTTGGATTCGAAAAACTGGCGGATTTTATCAAAGTTAATAAATAACGATTGCTGACGATTGCTTCGTGACCCAGTTGACATGGCTGAATTGATGTCGTCAAGCATTTCTTTGTGTTGTTGCGGGAAAGAGGGATGTGATTGAACCTTGGTTTGGAAATGTGATGAAATTTGCTCAATGTAATTGGCAAAGTAACTTATTCGTGGTAAATGAGACTAATTAGAATTATAATAGAATGGTTAAATTACATAGAATGGAAGAGTATGATTAGTTTCAGAATCTAGAAATTCTTCTGGGGCGAGTTTTAGGACTATGGGTATCTTGCCATTCCAAGATAATGTTCTTATTTCATCCATATGCGTTTTCTGACGGTAAAAACTTGATTGTAAAGTTATTTTCTATTATATGATTAGTGAAAACTGGCGTTTCCCAAATTTTAGATTTTTTAAACTTTGTAATAAATTAAACAATTGGAAATTCCAAGTTGGAATTAAAAGGTTTGAAATTCAAACTTTGAATTGATCTTGAGGCAGTTTTATGATTTTGAAAATCCATAAAACCAACAAAATTTGTTACTAAATACTATCTATGAATCTAGAACCAAGGCCAATAATAGTTGGAATATGTACATTTTTCAATATTAAAATAAATTTCAATCTGAATCACTGTAGGAGAGTATTTTGATAGTACTCTTGCTGGGTTCTTGCCTCTTGACAACGCTATTTATTAAGCTCGACTGAGAGGATATTTGACAAGTAGACCTCTTCAAGGTTTCCTCCACAATTAGCTTATTCTTGAGCTCTTGAATGGGATTTTTAACTAAAAATAAAAATTAACTCCAAATTATTACCTTTTACAGTTTTAATATGCGTGAGGGATATGAGCTTTGATTGGTTGATATCCTTCTCCGTTTCCTCGAGAAGGACCACTTCCGAGCCCGCCAGGGATAATCGCTGCAACATACCTTTATCACTGTCCTCTTTAAGGGCCAGAATCTTTTTTGATTCCTTTTTGGAATAAATTAGTTAAATTGGAAGAATTACTCGAAACTTCTTCCTCGCCAGCTGGTTGAGGGCAAAATCATCGTGATACTTTAGGTTGTCTATTTCAATATCTTCAATAACTGGCTTGAGGCTGTCTCCTTTCAGTTTATCCTCAATTTTATGATCAATTAGGTACATGGGGTTTAGAGCGAGATTCTTTTGTTCTTCTGTTGCTAAAAAGATTAATTTTGCTTATACAGAAAGATGCAAGAAAATAGACATGAATTAGTTATTAAAGAACATAATAAAATACCATAACCTGATGATTTGCTGAAAATTAGACTTATAAGCAACTAAAAAAAACTTTAAATTTAAAAAATGGCTTATTTCAAATAAGTTATTTGATACGATAAAAAAATTCAAGAGAGGAAAGCCTGGAAATATTGGACATATACTTCGAGTCATTGAAACGAGTAGTCCAATAATAATTAAATTCTGCAAAATCATTTAGATTTACTTCTTGAGACATTTTTCTGGGTAGTTATAAGATTAAATTGTTACTATTTCTCAATAATGATTGAGTTGAAATCTTCAGTTTCAAGCCTTAGAATTTACTTCAAGTCGCTGCGAATTTAAAAAGGATAAATTTCACGAGAACACACAGCGTTTTAAATTAATTAAACCTATTCTTACAAATTAAAAAAGAGATCTGAATTAAGAAAATACTTTGTGCGAAAAAAATTATTGTCAGTCTATAATATAGACTGAATATTAACCCTTCTAGACACAGAAGGTTCATAATTTTGTATAAAGGCTAGGGAAAAAAAGACCTAATTCGATTAATTCGAAAGTAATTTGAGCTGAAAATGTTGTGTTTTGTGGACATTTTTCTAGTCACCATGAATATAAAAAGAGCCGATGATTACGATGAAAAACTTGAAACTCCTAGATAAATTGGAATACAGGACTCAAATCCAGTATCGATAAGTTTAAGGATCAACGCAAGAGGAATTTAATACAAAGAATGAAATGAAAACTCACATGGCATTGCAATCTGATCGTTTTCATCCGCATCCCAAGATTGGAGTTTTCTTCTGCCGCCTTCAAGGAGGACATAGTCAAAGTTTTCAGGATCCGTTTGCATGACAATGGTCCCAGCACAAATGGCGCATCTGAATGAAAACTTGAATATTGGAGTTGTATGGAAAAATCCAGTCTGTTGCTTCTCAGCGTTATACCGGACACCCATTCCTATAGGCTTCTTACACGTGAGACACCAAATGTTATATGGCATCTCGAATCGGATTTTCGTGATCTTGGGGTTGACTCCACCATTTTCACGAATCGCTTTTCGTTTTGCGTTGTACTTTTTCAAGTTTTCATGTTTTTTTGGGTCAAAGTCTGGGGGATAGTAGCGATTTTGAGCTTTTCTTTCTGCCATGTATTAGGTAAAATCTTGGGTTGACAACAAAATTAGTTGTAAAATTTGAATGGTATATACAATAAAAGTTTTATTATAAAACTAGTATTTGAAATTTATAAAAGTTTTTTTGAATTTATCTTTCAAAAATGAATTGTAGTTTTCTCGTAAAAGCTCTCTCTGTTTTAACACCCAGCACTATTTTGGCATATAAAGGATTTGAAAAATGCTATGCAGAGACGCAAAATACAGGGGATAACCAAAAAGATTTCAAGACCAAACCATGGATATTTAATTGGGATGGACTTGAAGGTAGTTCTGGTAAAGGGACCCGTAACCTCTACTTTATTCGTCACGGCCAATATCATTATGCCAAATCAGACAAGGAATGCAAACTAACTGCCCTAGGCCATGAACAGGCTGACATGACTGGCCAGCGCTTGAAATACCTAGGTTATCCATACACTAAAATCATTCATTCTACAATGACCAGAGCTGTAGAGACAAAGGATGAAATCGTCAAATACTTGCCAATCGTCCCAGTTATATCTTCTGATCTTATCAGGGAAGGAGCGTGTTATCCACCTGAGCCGCCGACAAAAAACTGGCCCGAAGATCCCAGTTCATTCAAGGTCGATGGAGAGCGCATTGAAAGTGCCTTTAGAAATATCTTTCATCGAGCCAAACCCGACCAGAATGAAGATAGTCATGAGATTTATGTTTGTCATGCAAATGTTATAAGGTACTTTGTTGTGCGGTCCTTACAGTTGCCTCCAGAGGCTTGGTTGAGGATTTCACTAGAACACGGTAGCATTACAACACTGACAATTAAACCATCTGGTATAGTCTTTCTTAGAACTCTTGGTAATACCGGGTATATGCCGAAAACCTCAATCAGTGTTATGTAAATAAACCTTTTATTATTTTTCAAATAGAAATGATCTATATTCTAAACAATTTGAAGATTTCCTCTTTTTAAAACTCTTTTTCATTATCAAAAGGGCTAGACTCTACTCTAGAAAGCGATAATAAATAATCAGAAATTTTTTTCTTCATGATTATTCGCACTTTTCATAACTTTTAAGCCTTGAAAATTTTATAGACTGCCAAATACTTTTACCAATTTTCTTATAGTATTCATTTTTTTTCTAGTAAAAAGGTCATTCAAACAACGAATCCTGGCCCAAAAACCTCATAATTCCTCTGTTTATGATCCTCAATTATTAATTTATATTCATCTATGAGGGCATGGAAGTAGTCTTGATTGACAATCTGACCAATGTAGACTTGTTTCTGAGCAAATGGCATCTCGAGAGTTGTAAAGTCATTGTAGAACCTCTTGAGAACGTCATGTCTTGCCTTTTTAATATAGGAACCCTTAATTTTTTTCTTTCCAATTGTATCTGACTTTGAGTGTAGTATAGCACTTGCCTTGAACGCTTCAACATCCCAAGAGGTGATGTTGTCGTTTTTACTAAAATTTTCTTGATTATCTACCTCATCGAAAAGAGTCCTTGTAATACCCAACCATTGAGTCCATTCGTCAGGTAGCATACAGCAACAACATAAACAAACCCAGCCTTTCCAAGGCCAGCACATTGATTGTCTCCTCCAATTTTTTGAATTTAAATTTCCACAAATAACCTAGTTGAATTTATCAAGCTGATAATGATTTGTTTGTATAAGTAAGATGTGGTTTTTTGAATGTTTGTTACTTTTACATAGAATGACATTCTCATGAGTAAAGGAGAGATCATGTTTCAATCTATTCTTGATTCAAATGAAACGCAAAAAGCAAGTTTAAACGGCAGCTGTCACATAGTAAGTGAATACATTATCATCAAATTAAGGATAATACCATGCATAAGACCATGCAAAAGTCTCACAGTGATATTCAGGAATTTTTTAATCCAATGACGCAGAAGAACAGCCAATCTTTTAATAGCTTGGTGAGTCTTTTGAAATTTATAAAAATTGAAAATAAATAGAAATACTTAACAAGTCGATAATCTGATGTTTTAAATGTCAATTTAGGATGATCTGAGTTCATCTCACCAAATAATATCAATCAAATCCATCTGAATATTCTTCTCTCTTGAATTCTTTCTAAAATAAAAAACCAAAAGGTTTTATGATTAATATCTAAAATATAAAACTTCTATTCATAAAAAAATAATTTAATTGTTCTTTCATTCTTGTATTACGACTCATGAGGTAATTACTTAGTGTGAAATGAAACCTTACCTTGAAAATGTGCAGCTTTTAAAAGTGTAAAGGCCTCCATTAGTGTTTAAAGATCTTGATAAACATCACTCTTTGAAGTAAAATGAGTCATTTAGAACTCGTGAACCAACACTTAACTGCTAACAATTATGACTCTAATGATGTATTTTTATCGTCAGTTCATATTCTGCTTAAATGTTTTACTACATGAGAACATAAAACGATACGCGTCTACCATTTGAATTCAAACTCGTAAAATTTCTCATTACATTAATACGATCTAATTGAAGCAAGTCTGCATTCATTCTAATCAGATTCGCTGTATCTTCTAAATACCTTACAACACTATAAAATTCTTTAGATCCTTAACCCGTGGAGACTATTAGATTGACAGATGTTAAGAAACCTTTACATCTTGAGTAACAATTCACCAAATAAACAGAAATTATTTTAATTTTCTTAAAAAATGACGAGAAAAAAGTTGCAATATGAAAAATATTGTTGTAGCTGAGGGGTTTGAATAATCAAAACTTTTATTCCCAAAAAATATAAATTAAAACTTTTTATCAATATCCCAAATTGGACGAAAACACCATTTTATTATTAATGTTTTTTTACTTTTCTTCGTCACGATATCTCATTACATCATTGGCCAATGATTAAAACATTAATATTTTTGTTCTTTTAAACAACAAGAAAATGTTAATTATCATAGTGAACTACGAGGTTGATTACAACTTCTATTGAAAAGAACATTTTCTTTTATTGGTTGAAAATATCCCTCCCTGGCCCCATAACAATGCTCACACCTTCCAAGTGTAAACATGAATTAGTCTTCAACACCTCTCTGTCTAGATAGAAACACTCAATCGATATTATAAAACCAGCGAAAATCTTTCTCTTAAATAATGAGAATACTAAAATTATCAATATTCTAATAATTGTTTTCGTGTCTAACTTGAGATATTCGATTTTGTGTTGTGTCAATAAATGAATAAAATCTTTTCCATATTTTTTTGAATCTCTCTTGATAGCTTATTGAAATTGCATAAATTGATAATCAATATTTAATACAGTTGAAATGATAATGCGTATATCTTGTCTGACCACTTTTGCCAACAATAGACGAAGCTTAAACTGCTATTCATTTAACTAGGAGAAGAGTTTTTCTTTCGTGTCGAAAAGCAAATTTATCTAATTTCTAGTGGATTGTAGAGAGAAACCTAGATTTAAGAAGAATTCCTCTCATTCTCTTCATCTAATTTGGGGTTCACTCTCCTCCGTTTAGAATATCCACATTTATCTTCCTTCATTTAGAGAGAAGTTTATCAAAGTATTTGTTTAGTTAATTTTACCGATTTCCAAATTGAGCGTTGATTATTATCATGTACCCAAGCTAGTGGGTTGGAGCCTTCAATGTTTATGTGCATTCTTCTCTACTTCCTTTCAAGTTTAGAATAACATTGAGGTTGGGAAACCTGTCAAATGGGAAGATCAATAACACTCAGTTGTTTTTTCACCATCATTTGCAAATACCTTTATAAATCCATAGGGATCTTGGTGGAAAATGTAACCTCTCGATATGTGTCTAAGGACATGATTTTTCATTAGATTGCACTGTTAGTCAAGAACTAATCGTCCAATCAGAACTAATCAATACAGCCATTCCCTCTCCCGACAGACTAGAAGACGTCTGATCATGACTCAACTTCATGATGCTTTTCCATCTTATACGAGTAGTACACTATTTATGGAAATTAAACTTTGACAACAAGTTATTTGTTTCCTTCTTAGACCATCTCACATTAAAGAAGATAGCTGAGTCTTGCTTGATTGTTGTGAGAAATAAAAAGTTATCAAAGTATTGCTGAATAGCAATTTTAATTTAAGCCACTTAAAGCACTTCTTTCAAGCATTATTGTCAGAGAGAATGCATCGTTAAAACGAGAGATAAAAACAAAATAGATTTGTGAAGCATGGATCTTTGATTCAACATATAAAATACAAATTAGTACTCTTCATGACAAGAAAAGATGTAGACTTTGAATAGTTAGATTGGATTATGTTAAATAGATTAAACACGTTAAAGTTATAAGCAAATTAAATCGTTAATTCCATCAGATGATTTTTCACCCAGGGTAGATATTTATAGTTGAAGCATTTATAAAGTTATTATATTGTATCCTTTCCAGAGAGATCAGCAGACTCATATAAGCTCCAAGCAGGTCAAGGATATCGTTAAGGAAATCTTTAAAGAATCATCCTTTCAATATAAAAGATCAAACACCTTTACGCCAATTAACTCAGAGGAGAACCTTTATCATAACAACAACAATGAAACAAATAATAATTACTCAATAATGGACTACTCACACAGAAATGGGCTTGACGGCAAGGACAAGATGTTTATGAAGAACTCCTTTTGTGAAGATTATAGTGAGTTGACCTCTTAATCTTTTCGAATCAACGCTAGGCTTTTAGTTGAGTAAATTCAGGGATGAGGTCTTACTGTCCATCGAAACTTGTCTTGATCTCTTCGGAATTGATCCGCTCAAGCATTTAAATTTTGGCGCTGATCTGAATTTCTTTGATCAACTTCTGAGTTCTGAGCAACCTTGGCAATGTATTCCAGAAAAATCAGGGGTTTGTAAACCATTGACCTATAGAACTAGAATTGAAAGATTGCCTTAGTTGACTTGTCGTTAAAAGGCGAAGCTTTACGGTTGCGATCAACCATTAACTTGACCTTTTTAGTGAGCCTTCAAGTTAGTCAATCAGAGATTTAAATAATTAAACAAGTTTATTGAATTGCCTCAAGCCTCATCCTCATAGAATATATGACACCATATTCAACCTTGACCATTTAACCCCCGGTGTTGGTCCTGGGCAACATTGACTTTTCTTATCGTTATTCATATATCCAAGGTCGTAAAAGTCACATCATTTTGAAGGAGATGGTGTAGGCTTTCTGATAGTTTAGGTTATTCTGTCTGTGTTTGAATAACAAGAAGCAAGACATACTTATTCTATTTTATTGACTGTGTTCTATTGAAAGAGGCAAGACACCTCATTTATCTTCAAAGAAACCGTTTCATTGAATTGTAGAGTCAGGTCTTAAAGGGTTAATCAGTAATCTTTCCCATCCCAGGGTTCCGTCAATGAATCACCCTCGTACTCAAAACCTTTCCCAGTTTCTATCACGATACCAGCGAGTAAGCTTCATTTAACTTGAGATTAAATACGTGAACATAAGTAAGCATTAACAAGTAAACATTTTGTTCTTTTCTAGATTTGAATCATAAAAGGGATATATTATCAAACTCGAGAATGGAGAAGCCGTCAGATTACATCACAAAAGTGAGTAGAGATTTGAGTTCAATCCATGTCGGGCTATCACAAGCAATGAAGACTTTTACTCGAAGCTAGAATATCGATTTGGTTATTGTGTTATTATTAATCAAACCAGCTTAATATGAGGGTTATGCTTATACATGTTGCTAACCTTTATCATTCGTACTAGTGAGAGAGAGAGACTTTGTAGTTAATAGTACTTTTAATTAATAGATTATATCTATCAGATATTGCATGTATGAATCTTCGATCTTGAAAAAAACAAATAGTTTACCAAAATAAGATTTGAATGCTAAATAATTTTTCAGTTTAACAAAATGCATCTTCAATATGGGGAAATTGATTAGGATTTTTACATAATCAGTCCGCAAACCCTCTCCCATTCAAAAATCTCCATAGTTAATTAGAAAGATTTCCAGATAATATTTCCCCAAAACGAAGCGATAAAACTTCTTTTAAAAAAGACCTTGCTTCCTCAAATAAGGGTTCTTGGGTGTACTTTCAAGTCTAAGTTTGGCACATAATATTGTCTCAGGTACATGCTTATTTTCCCATGAAAACACGCAACCTTGTATGAAAACATTATTAATTTTCTTAAAGTGTCTTCAGATATCTTTGTCAAGAAATGATCCGGCATTCTGGGATCGATAAATGATTGACTTTCGGGTTCTCTATGCTTGGCTGAAAGATGAAAGAGAATTAACAAGTTGTTTTTCTATTCAACGCATGTTGTTATTCCCTCAAAGTGACTATACAATCTTCGATGCGACTACATTCCACTCTGAAATGTAACAAGATAGCAATTTGCACAAATATCTCTGATTGAGAGAAACAAAATACACAAAATTAGCTCGATTGAAAATATAGAGAAAGGATTTCATCCAAGAGAACGCCTCTATTTGACGTATTACATTAATGATATAACTATTAACGAAGGAGGGAAATTATTTTACAGAGAAATTAGCTCGGAAAAATCTAATATACACTTTATCGATTTACTTGAAACATAAACCTCTCTCTGTTGTATGTTAGTGATGTTTGCTTCAAGAGTGTTCATTTTCAGATCGAAATACAAAACATTCTCAAAGACTGGATTTGTCGGCGCCTAGCTCCCAGGCCTTGAGCCAATATATTTCAATCATTCAAGACTCACAATAAGCACTTTTGAAACTAGACTTTCAGTAAACAATCTATTCTTAGTCGGTTCTAATGCACAATGCATATTGCAAACATGAGGCATAGATAATAAGCAGTTGGTTGTATTATTTTGTGGAAGATTTCACTGGACAAATCGATTAAAGACTCTAGAAGCATCGTAACCTTGTTCAAAGTAATCTTTTAGCCTTTAATCTATTACAAAACCAATATTCATTAACTGACTTTGTCAATCCATCAAGTAGGCTTTAATAAAAGCAATCTTTGTCCTATTCAAGGCAACTGTTCTTCATTATCTTCAAATGTCTATTCCTACTAGGAGAATCGGGTTAGGAGACCCTCTTGAAACCGAGCAAAAACCATCTAACCCTCAAATATATAAAGTTCGCGCTTCACTCTGATTGGTTCTTCATTCTCTCTCTTTCAATCTTTACATCTTCAAATAGGATTAAAACGAGCTAAACTATTCTAAAATATGCTTTTAATTAACCTCAGTCATATATGTTGTGCTCGAAGGGTTTTAACTATCCTTAGATTAATCGAATCGATCCATTTTGTCTGAAGTAGTTGTAGACTTTTAATATTTGCCTAAAGAAACCAAGAGAAAGTGCTCTGAATTTTTATCTTTTAGTCTCAAGAAGAACTCAGAATCGATAAGACGGAAGAGGAACGCAACATTTTACTGTTGGAAGAGAAGAAGAATTTCTTACTCCGCAAGGAGCTGGATTATTATCGGAAAATAGTTAGTCTCAATGCAACCAGTAAACATTTGATAAAGCTGTTGATTCTTGTCTAATTTCTAGGAGTTGGATGCTAAAATCAGAGATCATTTATCAAGTGAGTAATGCTTGTTTATTCGAATGACTGTTTTTGAAAGATTTTTTTAAATTTAAATATTTTAAAAGAGAGCAAATAAAAAATTTGGAATTGCTCAAATTTTGTAATAGTTTGATGCAATTTTATTTTGCAATAAAAGTACTCTTTGTTTTACTAATTCAAAATTACAAACCTCTGCCCATGGCGGGCTTTTACATGCTTTTATTCCTTTTAGAAAACTATTCATCAGAGAGCTATTCATGCAGCACTATGCCAAATCAGAGATATTTCGCACAGAATAAATCCTTACTTTCATGTCAAAATAATCGTGAGTTATGAAAAATCTGTTGAGAGGCTAGCAACCACTATATCCTATCACGCAGTATAGTTCTAAAGAATCGAGCTTTTCTATATAATTTTAATCCAAAGTGAGCATCAAATATATTTTGAAAATCGTTCAAGGTAATATATTTTGATTAGTTTATATGAAAATTGATGAATTTTATTCAAGATCTTGCTTGTTCAAGTGAAAGGACTAATCAATTTTTCTTTAGAAATTGATCGCAAGGGATTGAATTTTAGTAGAACTAAAAGTTACTTTTATATAAATTAAGTCCTGATCTTAATTTTATCCAGATCGTTTTGATTAAAAATGTTTGCATCTTGATAATGAGGTTCATCAGAGACGGAATTGGCCAAATTTCGAGAACTCGTAGATATGGCCTACTGTCCTCATTTGTTTAATCGGTCATTACTAGAGCGGGCCAAACAAGTTCCTTGAGAAATTATTCAAGTCCCTAAAGGGCTCCATAATAGTTCAAAATGAGTCCTTTCGACAATTAAGAAGCTGAAATATAGCATAAGCTTCTTTTTTCAATTTAGCCAAGTGTTTTCTGGTACGATAAAAAAAAGTGAAAAAACATGCGATTAATGAAAAATTATACGATTTTCATTATAATCGAAATAGTCCCTAAACAGTCGAATTGTGACGAAATACTCCAAAATAGTACTGGAAACGCTTAGACATAAACACAAAAAAATAAGTTTTTAACAGAAGCTTTTCATTCATCGAAATAATTACCACAAAAATAAATTGACTTCTCCCAAGTCCATTAGACCACTAGACCAGAAAGTGTTGTCTTTAGAAGCGATATTCTCGTGAATTACAATTTTCAACTCTTCAAGTTTATCAGCGAAATGTGATGCTGTGTCTGAAGAGGTGATAGTCTGGAGAAGCAAGGTCTGCATTGTGGACGGGGTAGAACTTATAATACGAGCGCTGCAATATTTTGTTACGACTAGTAATTTTCAACAATTTGAAATTCGTTTCCTTTATCACATGTCAGGTGATAGCTTATTTACTCTCGTGAGTGGATTCTGAATCATCTCCAATTATTTATTGAAATACTGGATGGATAGTATTATTAATTACCTTCATAATTATAAATTTTCTGAAGAATAAAAAGAAACTCATTTTAATCTCAGATTACCAGTTGTATGCTTGTTGCATGATAAATCATTATGACTAGTTTAATCGATAAGAGAAGAAGAACGAACATTTATTTCCTGCTTCACAATAGTTTTACTCAAAAAGATGCCGAGGTTTACGGAATAACAGTAATTTCATACTAAATTTACGAGAGGGCCCATTGAAAAAGATAAAAATGTAAAAAGGACCGCTTTTCGAACATCACTAAATTGACCATTGTAGCGTCCAGAAATGGAAATATTCAATTTTTAAGGTGTCATGTTGAAGAACGGAAGATGCGCTTACAATCGTGAATAGAAGGCTTTACAAATTTCGATTTGGACAGCTTCCGATGGCCCTTTAGCGGAATTATCACATTTTAGAAAAATACTGCAATTGCTAGATTACGCAGAATTTAAAGGCGCACAAAATGATAGACACAAACACTCGTCAGGTCACTTCCTTCTCCCTCAAAAAATCCTATTGATCCCTCTTCCTGTTTTCGCAAACACTCCGGTAAACCAAAAAAAATGCAAAAACTCAGTTTATTGGAACTCCAGACGTCGCTAAAATGAAACCAAAAAATCCGTAAATCTACGTACCTTCTACTAAAAATTAAGAAACTTCTTGTGAAAAAATCAAGTTGATACCATTTCCAGTTTATACGGTAGCTTCTTAAACGTCATTTCTCTGAAAGTGGTACGCTATTAGAATTGCCCAAATCGTTCGAATTATGGGCATTATTGCAGTTCAAGGTCTTCTTTTCCTCAATTTTACGTGAGATTAAAATCTTTCTCCCTTTGCAGAGAGCCAAGATATATCTCATAATTTTGATTACATCCACCTCAGTGAGGCAATAACCAGGAGTACGATAGAGAGTAACAACTCTCAAGCCCCTCCGAAGCCAATGCCTAGGAAGCGATACTCCACAATGCAGATCTCCTTGTCACGAACCGACCAGTCGCAGAGTATCGAGAGCTTCTCAATGATCAATCCGATTGTGGAAGAGCGCAACTCCGGCGAAGTGGATGACGAAGACGCTGAGGTATATCACTACATGTCGCCGCAAGTTAATCGTAATGAGAACTATCTAGCTCCTATAAACCATTATGCCTTGAGTAAGCCTTCACATAACCAACATTCTGGCAGCCTCAGGAGTATATCGGAGGCGATCCTAAAAAAGTCTAGTGAGTGTAAGTAGTCAGTTTGGGATTACAGCATAAAGGTTAGCCACGGTTAGTTTTAACTCTGATTACTAGTGCACCCATGGCATGCTCTCACAAGGATAACTATCAAGATATGAATTTTCGTAGAACTATGAATTTTTGGCCTCATTACTAGAAAATTCGATCGAACCTTTCACTGATATTTTGAGATGAAAGTTTCTGATTCAAAAGTTGTGTAACGATTCTACAGGTGAATCTACTCTCTTTCTATCGGTTTCTTTCTATCAAGGGGTAGGTTAAATTGACTCCCTCTGAGACCGAGATCACCTTTTTAGTTTCTTGAGTTATTCAGTTCTCTATCTTTTCGCAACTGACTTTATTCTTTTCAAATTATTTGTTGAACCCTCCTAGGCTCACAGTAACATTACTGTTACATCTCACTAGAAGGCTCATAAAACCGAAAAAAGAGTGATAAGAAATTTTGAGCTACCATCAACTAACTAAGAAAATGTTAGGCTTTCGAATGACATTACTTTCGCACCTCAATAATAAACCAAAACTCTTCTAATTCAACTTCAGAATTTTTCAATGCTTTTTCTTTTTGTAGATCGAATTGTATGCCAAGTTAAAAATCTTTCATCTGGTAACTCAGATTTCGAATATATTTGAGGTTTAAGAATTTTTCGTAACTTTTAAAGAAGAATTATATTTGAAAAAAAGACAAATTTCTCAAAATTTATGTTATTCTATGCTTGGGCCTAGGAGGTTTAATAAGAGATAAATAAGATTGTAAACAGATTTGTCATTTTAAGAATTTTTTAGAGTTTCTAGTCTATAATAAAATCCTCTTTTTCATCAAAATACTGGCTCGTCGATTTAGTATCTAAGAGAAATATTACAACTCTTGAAATACAAATATTAAAAGGAAAATTTACTTTTATTGCGAGCTAAATTTCAAGCATAAATTACAGAAAAAAAATTGTCTAGTTTAATTCTTTGGATGTAGTATTTTCACACTGGGATTATTTTCTTTTAAAGTACCATTTCAGAATAATTTGAAAAGAAAAGTCTGCCCTTATGCGTAGTTTCGTGTGATATACTTCAGATTTTCTCATTCGGAAGCGTTCACCATCTAAATTTATTGAGGATGAAAACTAGTATAATTTTAGATATAGAAAATCTCGTTACTTGCAAGTAACAATAATTATACTTTTATTAATTTTATTTCATCACCAGTGGAACTTCAGACGGATTCCACTAAAATACCACCCTCAGAACATCAGAAGCTGCTCATGAAACGGAGACAGAACGAACTCATGAGTAAGGATGTTTCAATAGAGTCAGTTAACGTAAGCTTTCTTGGAAGTAGTATAGAATAGTGAAAATTATTCATTCAAATACCCTCTTTAGGGTACAAGTGCATTTAATATAGAAAAGGGAAATTTCGATTTTTCCTCCCTCCCCAAGAGTCGAGCCACCATCAACAGGATCATACCGACAAGGAAGGTCGAGACAGCGGAAGCGACCGTCATCATCCCGCAAAATGCCAAAAGCCTAGAGAGCCGCTTATTCCTTTCAGCTGAAGAGAATAACTGCAAGGTATTCCATTTTATCGGACACGAATATACCAACTTGACTAATATCTCTCTCACTCTTTAGACATATGACTATTATCCTAGTAATGCTACGACAATTTCGCATTTGAACATTTTCAACTTTAGTGAATTTATCGAGAGAAATCCAGAAATGTTCACCAAAAGGAAATTTATCAAGAACTATAATCAAGATATTGATGATGACGACTCGTACAAAATTGAAAACTTCATCTTCATATCAGATACGTTTTGTGCAGGCTATTTATGGAAGTTATTCCCTAGTGCTAACGTAAGCTCAATTATGTCCTCTTTACATGAATCGATTTCTTCCTCGAAATATTTCTAACCAATTAGATTAGCTTATTTTCCTTACTCACATTTAATTGGTTGATTATCACCAATACATCTTCACAATTTGGAAATGAGACCCCTTTCTTCACTAGTTGATATATTTTTCAGATTAACGGTATGGCAAAGACAAACTACACTGGAAGCAGGAAGAGGTCGATCTCTGTTGAGACCTCAAACAGCCAAAGGAATAGTCATGAACAATTCTCCAGACCTCCCTCGACCAGGAATATCGGCTGCCTTTCAGAGTCGGGCAGGGTTAGGGGCATCAACAAGAACCACGGTGCTGTGAGTGAATGGGACCGGGTGAATAACAACTCACGTTCGTGGACCCGAAAGTTCTTCAAGGTGGATACGAAACGACAACTTTTTGTCTACTACGATAGTCATAAGAAGTTGAATTTCAAGAATATGATATCCTTCGCTGATATAATCCGCGTGGAAAGGTACATTGACTCAGAAGAACGCAACGGAGATAATGAATATGAGCAGATTACGAATACAGTTCCCTACAGGAGGTTTGTTAATCCTCTCTAGACTTATTGATTCTCTGGTCGATTTGAATTTTAGAGATGAAAAATAAGCTAGCAGAATTACACGTAGTTCCAAATCGATAATCAATTAAATTATCTACGAAAAAAATCATTTGACCTGATCTGACTTTCCTCACGTCTTGAGAGTAAAAATTTTTTGATCAAAACATTTCCGGCAAGAGTCATTACTTCAGCAGTTAATTTGCGAATTTTGTTATTTTTTGCTAGGTTGTTAAGAATATGTGACTTATATTTTGAGATAAATTTTAGTTCAGGAAATAATTTGCTATTTTTTGCTAATTTTATTTCAGCAATTTTTTTTTTCTAAAATCTTAAAACTATATTCTGATTCCCTCTTAAGTTTGTATCTAATAAAAGGTATACCTCGAGGGATTGACTCGATTGATTTCTCTTTGATCAGCTTGATATGATTCATGTCCTATGAAGACGCATGAACTTCGGGTATCTTGGGAGGCTTGTTCCTTAGTAGGGACATGTATTTAAGAAAAAAGACTGAGGAGATTTCTCATTGTTTCATTTCAACTATGCCGTGCAGTACTTAGAAGCTCATAGCTAAGACTACCCAAATATTTCCTTGGTAGAAATGATTTTAGTCCATTTTTTGATCAGAAAACAGTCCAAAAAGTCCATTTCGATAACCAATGAAAGGTATTTATGAAAGATTGTATGATTAAACAGCAACTCTTAAACACCTGAAAGCTGATAAAGATACCCAGTGGTGTGAGAGTATTGTTTTAGATCATTCGATTGGAATAAAATATCACTTTTTAACAATGTAACCATGGATTTTTTTGTTGAGGTGCGTCTCTTGCAGATCATTGATCCTTGAAGGCCCGGAGTATGAAGGACTTTTTATAGAAAAAAAGTTTTTTATTTAAAAAAAGGAAAGTTCCTCCTTCAATGTAGGATAATAATAATAATAATGGGGGGTGGCGACAAGACGTTTCGAGGGTGGGGCGATCATCCTCTTCTTCAGTTGTCTGAAG
>JJOG01005900.1:0-12145 GCA_000715275.1 Gyrodactylus salaris
AGAAGAAGAATGAGCGGGGACCAATTAGTCACCGACCCGATCCAAACCTAATAATTATTTTCACACTTGCATAACATAACCTAATCATTTTTGTCTCTATGAAAAGATTTTAACCAATAGATTTATTCCAACCTATTTCTGTAACCTATTTGGAATGTATTGACGTGAACAGTATTCCCGAAATAAAGCGCTTATTGTCAAAATAAAGACCGGGTCTCTCTTTTTAAAATGAGTCAGAATCCTAATGATAAATATGCATTTAAATATAAGCGAATATAATATTCACAATATGCATTTATAAATTTGACATTTTTGATAATATACTTTTCTTAATAATACCATCGTGTGTAATTTCTCAAGCTCTATAAAATATCAAAAATTCAGTTGCCCTGCTAATTACTTACTTGATTATAAGCTGTATTTTTAATTAAACCTCTTTGATTAAAAAATACCAAGTTTGACAACTTGAACGTCTAGTTTATTGAAGCAAGTTCAAGAAATCCCAGACACCAAAAGAAATGTAAATGAGGTATCAAAGAAAAGAAAAACTATTTTATTATACTTTAAGTCTATTTTTTGTCAATATTTTACTTTGGAATCAACTTATTGAATAATTGGAACTTTCTAGAAATATGAATTATCCAAATCCCGAACAGACAGACATCTGCAATGAGGAACACATGTCAAGGGAGGAATATAATTCGAAACTCCTCGACTTAAAAGCCAACCAGGATTATGAATCAGACTTTTCCAAGATGCTCCTCTACCAATATGGCTCTAATGAGGAGCAACAAGATGTAGATGACAACTCAAAGCATACCGTTAAGACAACAGACTCTCCAAAATCCCTGAGTCAATCATCAGGTGAGAATAGGATTTGTCTAATCGTCAGTTGAGACTGAGGTCTTATGGTATAACTTAGGCACTCAAAAAGCATATTTCTGTGAATGAAGTATCTCTAACTGCCATGACAGAATAGAAAAATAATAGCCCTTAAATAACAACACGTACTTTTATTCCGGGCATAATTTATGAGTTTTTACATACCTTTTATAGTTTTTTCCATTGGTTCCTTTAATTGTACAACTTAGGCCGTTCTTAGGGTTGAGAGAAAACGAGTAATTTCCGGATGATCACCCGTGTTGCCCCTCGAACTCCTGCGCCTTTTCCTCTGCTCAGTAACCGTTGATCCAACCGCATTGTGGTTTTATATAAAACAACTCACAAAGTATGCCGTAAAAGGTAACGAGTATATCAGTAGTAACAAATTCTAAATAATCCAATTCAATGAAATTATTGGGTTTGATAGATGTGGGCATTTTCGGGTTTTAATGCTTAGTACAATTGATTGATTTTCTATGAGAAATTAGAACTATTTAGAAAGTATGGTGTACTGAACTTGAATTTCATCATGTACTTATTCTCGTGTAATTCTAGAATATGAACCTCAGGTTTAGAATTTCATTGATTTTCGTTTCCACTGAACACACACATGAAACTGTTCAACAATATTTCCAGATTATAATAAATCCAAGGTTTTATGAATTCATCATGGGATATCCTCATTGCAGGGAGTATATATTAATTTGTCAAATATCATTTTCAAATCTTTCAAGTCACAGAGATCTAACGAGTTTGCAGACGATTATGCAAAGTCTATTATTACAAAACGAGAAAAAAATCATCTGCGTTGAGAATATTTTATTCTTATCAATGTTAAGAGCGCTTATTGTGTGTTAGTTTCATAAATCATTGTAATCAATAAACTGATGATAATATTTTTATATATGAAACCTCGAAGCGTATTTAGAGATTTTCTCAATCTTAAAGTACTCTTCTGGCGAAGAATCCTTCAAACTGCCAAGATACGATGGGCATTTTCGAGTTTTTTTCTATGAATCAAGTTCCGCTAATGTGAACGCATGCAGGATATCCGAAGGGATTATAGATAGTTTTGAACCTATTTCAAGAAACTCTTCTTATAGGAATGTCTCTGGATCTTATGCTGCAAAGATAAGAATTTCCTTTAGACTTCGAATTGTTCAAGATAAAGATTTATTGGTTTCATTGCTTTTGAATTGGAAATAGGATATGTCTTGAGTTTCTGTGGAATTTAATTTTCCATCGAGTTAGAAGATCTAAACCGGATCTACTAGTAATTTAAACCGATTATGTCTCGTGGTGAAGGAGCTTTGTTTCTTAGAAGCTATCATGTATACCGCTAGCAAGTGTTTGTGCCATAGCTATTAACGTGCCTTAATTCATATTATGAGATGAATGCTATTCTGCGAATTGATAGAAAGATTTAAGAGTGCATTTGATAATAAACAAGATTCGAAAATTATGCTCATGACAAGTGAAAATGAGTTTTTCGAATATTTTGGGATAATTTTTCAATAAAAGTTGTACAGGATATTCAGACAATTAGTTTTTGATCAACCTATGTAGAGGTAGACTTTCTCTAGAACGTTTCAAATTAGAAAAAATAGTCTATTGTATAATCTTGACAGGAATTGTGAGCCCCAAAGCTAGGCATGCAGACTTGCAATGCAATTAAGTACAGTAATAATTGATGAAACGTTATTCTCTTAGGAATATTCTCAGTCATGCTTAGCAGTGGAGACAATACATCTGACGAGATGCACACAAATAAGACAAAATCACTGGAAAAACAGGAGGTTAGAGAAACTCAATCACAAACAGACTTCAGTCAGACAACAACGAACCCTACGATTTATGAGTCTGTCGAGAATGTGGAGAATCTTTTCTACAAATTACACAAGAAATTTGTAAGCTACTTTTCAAATCATGAAGTCTTTTCAAAAGACATCACAGTTTTTTATCATAGGAGCTTTCATTAATTATCTCTGAGTGATTCTTAATATCATAAAAGCGTTTCTTAAAAAGCCAATTATAATTGTCGTCCTGAACCTATTGCTTCAATTTGAACTGAATAAAATCGATTAGTTTAATAAATAAAGTTATAGGCTATAACATTTATGATTCGGATTTGCCTTTTTTAAGTAGGGAAAAATCGAGTTTCCTTCTAAGGTTAAGTTGTTATTGGAATCGAAAGGTTTCCTACTGAATTCCCACTATTAATCTTATGTTACTGTATCAAGAAGGAGCATTGGTTTTTTCAAATTATTTTAATTCAATTTTATTTCAACTTTTAAAGTACTTTCCATCTTGAGGTTAACTGCATTTAAACATTATTATCCAAGCGTTATATATCAATCGGAAATTTGATGTTTCATCCTCTAAGCAGCGGAGGAAACGAAAATTTCCAAGTCGTGGACTGAGTTATTTTACTCAAAATGAAGGAAAATAATAGTTTTTATCCAGGAATTTTGGAAATTTCGTTAAAAATGATATTTTGAGTAAAATTATGAAAGAGTAATTGACCAATCAGAAGTGACTTAAGTGGATATATATTTGAGGTTAGAATGAGTATGGCCTACGTATGAAGGTTTTGATTTGGTGAAAAGGAGGGGATTCGGTTTCCCAAATTTATATTTTTTTCGAATTTTTCAAACTCAGACAACTGACGAACTCACCCTCGAAACGTCTAATCGCCATCCTATAAGTGAATCTCGCATAATTAAAATCTTAAAAAACATCAAGAGTCCTTAACCCTCCTAGGCCCACAGTAACATTATTGTTACACCTCACTAGAAGGCTCATAACTCCAACGAAAAGAGTAATAAGAAAATAAGCTGTTTGAAATTTGCTCATCAAATTAGATGAAAAGTTAAAAAATTTGATCTGGTAACTCAGATTTTGGAAGAATTTGAGGTTTAAGATATTTTCGTAACTTTTAAAGGAGGATTTTTTTTGAAAAAATGTCTCTGCCTGGGCCTAGAAGAAAATTTTAAATCAGAAAGCCAACACTTATTTCGTTGGTTTATTCTAGAAGCGAAAAATAGGTCAAATCGACACATTTTTATTTAAAAATATGTAACTGTACAAATATAATAGATAATCAATACATGCATTTTCTGGATAGAAGCCCCAATGGAATAACTTCTAGCCTAAAAGATCTGAGATAAAATTTATAATTGTCCTGGATTTCTTTCTTGAGAGAATCATTTTTGTGCATGTGATTTTACAGGGTAAATTTGTCCAGCTTTTCTTATTATCAAGACAGTGCTAACAACCCGATTTGTTTTCTCTTCTTATATTGACATTACTAATTTTCTCACATCGAATTTAAGGTGAAAATAATAATATTATAAGAGTTAAACATTCTTGATTTTAGCAAGATATACAATTTAAATTATAATGAAGACTGCTTTTACATTTTTTTGGAGCAAGTCTTGATTTGAAAGTTTTTGGGGGAAGATTTTTTCCCAAGTCTTTGAAAATGGGTTCGACTCCGATAGCCTACCTCCTCGAAATTAGTCTACTTGGTAAAGAGTGTCAAACACTGAGTGTTATCCGTCCTCATGGCAAAAATTTCAGGTAGAATAGTCTCTTTCTTTCTCCATTAAGATGATTTGATTTGTTTTTGATTTTACAAAAGATTTCTATGGATACAAGAGTGGAAAATATTTACAATATTTCTTTATTGAAGAAAACTAAAGCCACGAATATACCATCGCTAAACGCGTTTCGTCTTTGTTAAGACTCATCATTAGCGAATAGGTACTTCAGTAGCGAAAGTTAGAGCCTCTTAAGAAACTTGAATTGAAGAAAATTACTACAAAGCTCAAAGAAGAATTCATTGATGACTTGAAAATCACAGTTTCGCTTCATTCATGCATTAGAAGACTACCTATTAGGTAGTACCTATTCGCTACTGATGAGTCTTAACAAAGACGAAACGCGTTTAGCGATGGTATATTCGTGGCTTTAGTTTTCTTCAATAAAGAAATAATGTAAAATAATGTTAAAGCATACTTTACATAATATCCATTCGTGGGATCAGCATAAAATATTCCTTGTCAATTTTAAGATTTAGAATTTTAAATGTCTTATCTAACATGATAAATATAGACTTGTGCCATGTTTTTTAAATTTTCTTAGGCCAATCAATCATGTAAATTTTCTCCATGGGTCATAGTAAGATTTTTGTAGTTGATCAGTGTTAACCTTAGTTGTGGAAGTTAAAATAATCGGTAAATTGGCTTTTATGCCGAGTATGATCTTGGTTTGTATAAATATATGGGTAGATGTGTCAATTTGATATCTAGTTGACAGTTCTAGAAGAAAGGATGTTGAACGGGCTCAAACCCACACCGTATATGAGGGGATAGCATAAGAGTACAGAATTTCTTTACACCATCTCCTTAACATTCAGATAACAACTTTCACAGAGTAATGATTTGTGCAATGAACCTTTTTTGTCAAGATTTCTTGGGCAAAGTTGTTAGTATTTTCCTTGTTCCCGTTTTCTTAAGAATGGCAGGATTTTCAAGATCTTTTCTTTTCAATAAAACTTGGAAATATCTAACATATTCCAGAAGCAAGATGTTTTGATAATTTAGGTGTTGTAAAAAGGTTTAGAGGGTATAAATATTTTGAAAGGACACCGTTCTCTGAAGATAGATTTGAAACTTCTAAGCCGTTATATTCATTTGACCAAAGTTCTTCTAACTCCATATGATTGTGTATTATACAAAAAACTAGATCCAGAAATTGTAAAAGATTAATAACTGCGATTTTTTCGAAAATTTTAAAGATATCTTTTGAAATAGAAATTCATTTCAATAAATGTCGGCTATTTTATGTGCACTCGTCGAGTTCAAAGTGAGCAGCAAAAATCTTCAGATATTTTCATTTCCACAAAGCTCAAATTTTATTTAAAAATCGATAAATTACAGCATTCCTTGTAAAGAATTCATGAATAAATCATAAAAGTTAATTCTGTATGAATTTTAATTTGAAATTATTAATTCAAATTAATTATTCACGTGGTTATCTATAACGTAATTTTATATAGATTTAGAATAATCTGATATAATGTGATCCAGATCGAGATTCTGAAGGGAAATATTGCTAAACAGGCAATATCTTACAATGAACTAAATGTATTAATGAATTATTTTTTCTATAAAATTTTTTTTTTAATATTATATAATGATTGTCAACGACGTAATTCATCTCTCCCAATAAGGTTGCATAAGTGTAGCATTACAAATATATATTACTGAATATAGACAGTCTCGTCTATTATAAATAATTCTGATTTTTTTTTTTAATTTCAAGAAAAAGGTTTTCTAGACAAATTATCTTCACCCCGCACCTTACATATAAATTGAGGAGGTTTAATTGTAAGGATAGCTTGAAAAAACTTACAAGTATAATTTCACACTTGAAAGACTGGCCCTTTTACGAAATTACATAAGAACACTTAAGGAAAGGAAAATATAAGAGGATTTATTACTGACAAGGCGCTTCATCGCATAGTTTTGATGCGGTTGAGGTTTTGTAGTAATGGCAAAGAAAACCACGTTCCTTTGGTCAGAGATATTTGATACGCCAATGATATTGACGAAACTCACATACTAATTTTTTTCGATTCAACGTAGAAAATTGAATGAAATTAAAGTTAATAAAGCATTGGTTGATGGCATTGGTTTTACATTCTATTTTTTCAGTAGTTTAAAATTAACTTGGAATAAATCCACATTCAGTACCGATTTTAGGCCATCGTTTGTGACCTACTGTTTAAATTCGATAACCTGTAAAATCTATTGAATACTTCAAAAGCAAAGGAACCTTTAGGCTGAATAACTACACCGAGATATGGTATTTGTGACAAAAAAAGAGAAGAAATGCATATACCGACGCTCCGAGAAGTATCAAACTTTGAATTACTAAATACAGAAGGATTGTAGTCTATTATGCCTCAGAATAGCTAATTAGAATATTACTGAAGGACCAAATCCTTTTTAAGTGGAATTTTCCTTTACAATTTTATTTTAAAATGATATTCAGTGGAGAGTCTTGAGCTATTGGTCATATGAATCAATTAATTAACAGATTTAAAAGTACAACTTTTGATTATTACGTAGCCATGGAGATATCACGTTATTTGTCGTGAGAGGGATTACAATTATTAAGGAGAAGGTCATTCTGTCGCTTCAATTCTGAAACTAATTCAATAAAAAATTCTTTGAATGCATAAATGATGAGTCAAACTGAAAAACCTATATTTTAATATAATACAAAGAGTGAGAAACATTATCCAAAGGCCTAACATATTAGGTCAGTTCACCTCAATCCGCAAATTAAGAAAAATAAATCTTTAGTAAAACGTATTCCACTTTAAAAAATCGTCTACTTCCGACGATGAAATCTTTATTTTCTAGATTAATTGAATATTTACTTTTTCAGATAACTCTTCGAGCCGAATCTGATAGAATCGAAGAGAATCTCAATAACAGTTCAGTCATTCTCAAAGATATATCACAGAAACAAAATTATTTATGTGAGTACATCAGGCATCCTACTTGATACAGCAATCCGAATAACACCTTCAACAGCTATCTTTGAGAGGATTAAAAAATTAATTTAAACAAAGAAGAACAGTACTAGAAATAAGCCATTCACTTCTTTCGTATATTATCTAGTACGGAGTACGTCTGGGGCTATCTGCAAACACTTTTTGTAGATGAGCTGACCACATTCATTTGTATTAAAGATGAAATATACTATTGCAGTCAATAGATTTTCATAAGAATAGACCAAAATATTTTATTGTGATTAGAAATTAGAAATGTGTATTCTTTAGAAGAATCATTGTTTAATATTCTACGCTGACGTCAATATTATTTACAAAAAAGTCATCCTATCAAAGCTGAGTCTCGTGAGACGTTTATATGGGCTTATAATGTTCTTGCTTATGAGTACAAATTTCTTAGACAGTAATATCATGAGCGCAACTTCTTATTCGAGACATTAGAGAGAGTTACTTATTTTAATTTGCACAATTTCTAAATTTGAACAAATCAAAATCAAGATATTTTGGTTTTATTCTGCGCTTCCTACAGAATCCCAATATAAATTAATGAAAGTTAGTTAAGATTATTCTGAAGAGTTTATAGAGATAAATTTGTCAAGTATGAGAAGGACCACTTTTTGATAAATAGAATTCATATTAATAAAAAAATTTCAGAATATTAAGATTCGGTTTGAACCAGTTTTAGGCGAATTTCTTAGTTCGGATCTCTTGATTCTAGATCAGAATGAACTATTCCTCTAGCATGATGGCAGTACTTTATTCGTTCAATAAGAAGAGGACAAATATGAAGTTTCGTTTCGTTAACCAGTTGAGAGTGGGATTGAGACGTCTGAGTTTCCTGCTATAATGAAAACCTTGAACAAGTTTGAGAGATGCACATTTCATAAGTTAGCGGTGATTGGTTATAGTCTACTGCATACTATACTCATACGTCTCCCAGTCGGTATAGAGCGGAGATAGTTGTACGAAATACAGTATCTACAGATTCCTCACTTAATCTTTGAATGTGCATTGAATTATAGTACCAATATGATTTTTCTAAAAATCAATTCCCTTCATTCGCTCACTGTTTGGATTATTTTTTCAATTTAATTCATGAAGTACGCTGTATTTAAGGAAAAACATGTTTAAAATATTCAAAATTAATAAATTTATTTTGTCCCAAAAATTATTTTGAAGAAAATTGGGTGATTTCGCCCTAGTAGACATCGAACCCCACATCTACGTCTCTTTTGGAAGTCCGATATCTGACTAGATATTCTTCAATGTAAAAAACTTGTTAACTGACTAGCTGTATTCTTATAAATACAAAGTTCCCCAAGTCCCATAAATATGATATCTCATATGGCGTGGGTTCGATTCCGGTCTTCTCCCTCCTTGAAACAAATTTACTTGGTAAATAGTTCCAAACTTTCCTCCCTCATTATAACCCCTCATTATAACCCCTCATGAAACTCAATTCTAAGAAAAAAATGGTTTGTACCGATTACTATCAATTTGTCAAATTTTTTGGCCAGTAGAGCGTGAATCGATTTGCTGGCTAGCTTACTGATTATTTTCTTCCTGCTGGTAATTTCTTTATGAACTTATAAATCGGGGCTCTTCTTGTGACGAAGTGGAATTCTGTATTTCCAGAGATTTGTATATGAATCTCCCTGTCAGTAGGATGGAAACTTTGTAGAGAATTCAGAGGTTGTACACATCCGTGGAATGACTTTCACTAGGACCAAATTCATAGAGGAAGTCAATACTTATTGAAATTTAGGATTGAAATTATATTAAAATTTAAATTATTATTAACTACAAATATGAATTAATTTTAGAAAAATTAAGATTTAGAATTATCCTCAAATCAAGCCAAATAATCGTAATTCTAATTTTCAGACTCAATTGTTAAACAAAGCAGCCAGTCCTCCGAATCGCCAACGCTTCCAAGTGACACCTTCCCATCCAATCAAGTCTCTAGTCCGTCGTCTTCCAGAATCACCAGTGTCCGACGCCTGAAGCAGATTCAGCCGCAAAATCAAAACCTTAGCAACAATAGCATCTCGAATCGCTCTCATCGTATATCCTTTAGTCTTTCGAATGCTAGAATTATCTCCAAGTCTACCTCTAGACTGTCGTGTAACCAGGACATTTCTGAGAAGAGGAGGAATCCCTTCGGTCAGCTCATCCATAAATGTCGAAAGTCCTTAGAGAATATAACAAACGCAGATTGTGAGTTCCACCTATTCACTAGGTCTCAAAATGTGATTAAAATGCATAAATAATATTCATTATTCAGAAGAAGTTGATAATCAGAAAGAGCGAGATCAGAAGAATGATTAGGAAAGTTTTAAAATTCTAGTCCGAGGCCTGAGAGTTTTGTTTCCTTAGACGCTCTGAATGAATATTAATTTTCTCCATTTGAGCATCTTAGAGAAGATGCATATCCAACATTCATACAACTTCTAATTGATGACAATGAATAGCCAGACACCAATGATATCTCTTTCAAGGCTAATAACTTGTTCGCACCTCATCCTTCACAATTCTAAGGTTAACACGAAGAGGAGAGGGTTATTTTTTCATTTTTTTCCAGGGACATGTTACTCTCTATTCTTTGACGTATGAAAGAATCATCAAGAACTTTCATAGCCTCTTTTATGCTTGTAAAAAATGTCTCCTCCTAAATATGAAGGATGATGGAACTCTTCACATTCACTCAGAATTAATGAATCATTTTTTATACATTATTGATAGATTCACATGTTCAAACATACACACAACAAAATCACAATTTCTCAATCTATTGTTTGTTATAATAAACCTCATAATTCGTACAATGATTTGGCGAAATATGAAATTGTAGAAGTCAAAAATAATTTGCAGATTGAGTTGAGGCTCATAGGATTTATCAAAGTTTTTTTTGCAAATTTGCGAGTCTAGAGCTTACATCTGAATGCTGATGTAGGCATTGAGGGTAGCTCTAATTAAGCTTAAAATGGTATTGAAATTCTGCCGTCTAGAGACTGAAATAACTCTCAAATTATTCAAAGCAATTCAAGAGCCCCTACAAAGCCATTCCTTACACAAAAGTCAACTGGGATCGATATCATCGAGTCGAACATTCTGTGATGTTGACATGATCCGTGAGATATCTCTAGAAAAATCGACACATCATGATCCCTCAGGACATATTATCACAACGAGCAGCAATAAACTCGGCTTCTTACGCAACAACTTTAAGAGATCCGTCTCAGACTTCTTTCATCCCACATCGAGACGCAATCAGAGCGGATTCACTACCCCAATACCAGTTAATTGAGCAGAAAGGAGTTTCATAAAGAATCTTTAATTTCTTTTGTATATTTTCTCATATTTTTTCTTGTATGGAGATGTTTTATTGTTTTACAAAGGAAATTAATAAAAAATCTATATATTTAAGTGTTATCCTTAATAATTACGAGACGCTTGTTAATTGTCAATAGCTCAGTCAGTAAACCATCAGTCCTTTGACGCAAGTTTTACAAATAATTTTTAGATGATCTGAGCTGCCAAGTCACCGACTCAGTTAGCATCTACAGTGCGTTAGATATACTCCTTCTAGGAACCGACGAGGAGACCAAGAAAAAGGTCTTGTCTGCCCTTAAGAAAGACCCAACATCCAAACAAGATAAATCAGGCTATAAAAGCAGTCGAAGAGACCAAACAACAGAGTGAAATTTATAATGCAGTTTACTGTGTAGAAGGGATAAAGGACGGTTTTATCAACGAGGCACATAATCTCTAAAATATAGCTTGTATCGCATCTTTCTCGACAGATGTAAAAGAGGCAGTGTCAAAGCTAACTAAGAATAAGATCACTGAAATAGTCAGCGATACATTCATAACACTGCTGACTTGTCAATTTGATAAGCAAAGGACAAACGATTTAGCATTCCAAGAGCTAGATGGTACTAAGTTTATGCTTCAAAGTTTTATAATCTCAGCGAATAGATAAACTGGTCAAAAAAATAACGCACCATTCAAACTTTTGTGCGTTTTCGAGCCAAACTTGCAAAATGGCTTCCAAACTTATATGAACCTTGTTCCTTAGACATTTCTCAATTATAATCATAAAGGTTTTTTTTATTTTCTTCCAGCTTGTGAGAAATCTAACCTACTCGAGAAATTCCATTTTAAGTGTTTAAAAAATAGCAGACCATTGTTAAATTAATCAAATTTATTATAAATAGTGGGTGTTTTCGCCGTTTTTTCGTAGTACATCTATCACTCAATCACACCTATAGAATGTATATAAGTCAAAATAATTTTCTTATCTATATTTTGCCACTCGGTCTGGACACATTCATCTAGGGCCTGAATATTTTCGAATTGGCGATTATTCTTGTACACCCTTTCACTTAAATGCCCCATAAATTCTCAATTGGGTTCAAATCAGTTTAAAACCGTCCATATAAGAAGATGAAAGCTGATGAAGAAGCTGGGTTTATGGTCACGAAAGCCGAAGTGAAGATTCCTAAGTGTAGAATCAACTACTCTCTCAATAAGATAAAAACTATGGCTTGTAGAACTGTACTCGAAAAAGACTTCTAACTTCTTGCAGGTGGTCCTTGAGATGAATGAAAGAAGCGGCTACCGTTAGTGGAATCTCCTTTTTCCTATTTTCTTTGCCAATGTATTTCGTAGCTGGCCATC
>JJOG01005901.1:0-64056 GCA_000715275.1 Gyrodactylus salaris
AAAGGTTGGAGTCCGCTCATATCGATCCGCTGCTCGGTGAGGATCGATTCCAGGCTGATCATGATATTGGGAACGCAGGAAGTGATGCTGGACGTCTTCAATAGCCTTGGATTGCTCTTCGGTAATTGAACACAAGATGCCAGCGGGATAGTCAAAGTGCGGCAGCACTTTTGAATTGTAAACTTGCAATCTAAGGGGAAGGGAAGTGCAGAATTTACGTAGAAAATATAAGCTAGACTTGACCTCTTTTATCTTGGAATCAAGTGATACTTTCAACTTAGAGTTGTGAGTAAAACCTAAATCTTTGATAGAGGGCAGGACTGGACACTTAATATTTAAGGAATTAATTTAAACCTGGGATGGAGATCCTGATATCATTAATGATGATTTAGAGTCATTTATCGTCAATTCGAACTCTGATAAAATTCTCACGATATGCTCAAGATCTTTGTTTATCTTCAACACATCGTGAAAAGAATTGAGTGGATAAATCAACTTTAAATCATCAGCAAATTTGAGTATTGCGCTGAATTCAGGATCAGGAAGCTTAATAAAATAAAAACTTAAACCAAAAAGAATAGGCCCTAGTGCCGAGCCTTGAGGCACACCAGAGTTGATAGTATGCTCATCAGAACTATCACCGTTCAGAAAAACATACTGTCTCCTATTCTTTAAAAATAGAATAACCATGTTAATGACATTAACATTAAAATGGCTTAGGACTTTGAAAATAGAAGAAAACTTAATTTTGTCAAAGGCCTTAGAGATATCTAAGTAAATTGTCACCAAGTTCTTCTTTTTCTTTAACAGAAAGTTAAAACATGTCTGTTGAAAAAGCTGGTCATATTGCTCAAACAATTTGAACCACTCTTGAATCCAAATTAAGTTGGATCCGAAGAATGATAATTTGTTTGTTCTACGATCAGATGAACAAGTAAACGATCTATTATAGACATAAATATATTAAGGGATGAGATCTATCGAAGATGACCAAGTTCAGAATAATTCTTCACCTTTGGGATCGGAATTATTCTAACCTTTAGCCATTCCTCAGGAATATGACCAATCTCAGTTATTCCATGAGCTGCGTCTTATGAATATATTAAATTGTCTCAAAAATCCTTATTAAAATTCAAATAATGATAGTAAACTTGTCAAATGAATGCTTTTCCCCAAGTCCTGAATATGACTTCTAATATGGCGTGGGTTCGATTCTGCTGGACCGTCCTTGAGATGAGTTAAGTTCGTAAACAATTTCTTCCCCCATTAAAACCCCTCATATAAGCCCGAAGAGAGTTAGACTAAATATTTATTCTAGGTATTGGAAACAGGCCAAAATAATTTGTTTATGAAAATCGTATTCAAATTAATTTAAACTTGCGCCAAAACCTAAACCGGACCATCTAAAGATTTTGTGAGAGATAGGAGTAATATTTGGGAGCTACACTAGAAATTCTATCCTTGTTAGATTGTTCGCAATTAAAAGCCTCTTGTTAGGAAGATGTGTCTGAATGAATTTTTAACACATCAGTGTTTCGACCATAGTAGATAGATTTAAAGCGCACGAAAGATAGATATAGCCTCAGAATTAGTTCTTCATCATATAATTGAGCAGTTGAGTAATTTGTAATGGTTCAAAAAACAGCGCCCTAATACATATTAATCCTAGAATTGAGTGTTTCACAGAATAGAATCAGAAAAATTAAGTCTATTCAATCTAATCTGCAACATATAACCTAGAACGGGGCAGTCCATCTTCCCAAGCTGCACCTAATTCACGGGTGCAGAGATTACACGAACAACTTTCCCTTTGCCAAAGCCCTCAAAAGCCACATAGACAACGGTTCTCTCGATTCGTTAGCACTCTGCTTCAGTAGAACTTCAATAACAAAAGCTGATGAAATCGACAATCTCGAATCTCTTGGCATTTTCAAGGCTCAAAGCAATGTCAAGTTTCCACTTAACGCAGTTCACGTCCAAGATTGCCTCGTTCAAAATAAACCCTGGCTTCATTCCCTTTTGGATATGGATGATACCGTTATTATGGTGAGTCTATACATCAAATGTTGTTTCTCATATTAGATTCAACGGTTTTTATGACTAAAAATGTATTCCTCTGTATGAAATTGACTGCCTGTTTTTAGCTATCAATATTTGAGATAGTTTTTTTTCATTTTAACTTTTCAGAGACTTCAAAAGACTGCGTTTATGATGAAGCAGTTCTCTGGTTGCGATTCTTTTTTCCCTAGATTGCCTAGATAAATTTTGATTAGACATTTAGAATTTGTAAAGCTTTATCAATCGTTATTATTAATTTCATTGAATACATTTCTATATTAACAAGGAGGGGTTTGGGCATTGGTTCAACTAGGGAATGATCCAACCTAGCCCGAAACGACTTATCAAAACCCCTCATTGCTAAAAATATTATCATTTCGTTTCATCTTTAATGATGTTCAAAGAAACCTCCCATTGTAAAACCTATTTATCCCGAGATAAACCCCTTAGGACACTGGTGTCTCGTTAAGAAAAAGTTGAAAATACTACTAGAAAAATGCATTCATAAAACTCAAAATTTATCACTTTTTATAGACGAGGAAATGAGCTTTTGATTGGTGTAACTATCTTCTCTTAATTATCTCTAGTTATAATTATAAAAGTATTCAAAGTTTTGCTAACAACAAAAATACCATTTTAATCATCCAAATTCAAATTTTTCAAAATCTTAAAACTGATGTAACTTCAACATTATGCATCCGAATTGCCCGAATTAAGATGATCATTCTAAGATTACTACAGAGTTGAAAATATTCCAAAATAATGCACTGTTCTCCGAGAAAACTAAGTTGAAATCTTTTTTATTAAGTAATGATAATTTCAAAAAATTCTTCAACCGAATATTTTTCTCGAATCTACCTCACTCATTATTTCACTGTTTATATACCTGGGTGTACTCATGTTGATATATAAATGTATTCTTTGAAAATCTACTTCAAACATGTTCTGATGAAAAGATAATTATTATTAAAAAATTTACTTTTTTTCAAACACTCTTCTAGGTTTGTGGTGATTTGAAAAACCTAAGCAAATCGATTTCAGAGATATTCATCGACATTTTTAATGAAAAACTGACAAAATCAAGCCCAGATATTTCCCACGAGATGGCAAAAAAACAAGCAAAGTCCCTCCTTATGAAAATGAAGAGAGAGAAACGATATATTGAAGATATTTGGTTTTAATATGAACGATGATTTATCGAATATATATTTTTTCAAATTTTAATGACATCTCTTTTTTCTGGAAAATAAGTCTTTTCGATATCGCTAAACCATTCATACATATTTTTTGACAAATTTTGCTTTAATTATATTTGAAACTCTGATATATATATCCTTTATAACATTAGCTAACAGTAATATTGAATAATGGGTCTATTCTCTGTTAAATTTACTATGGTAAATATTCAAAATTAATGATGACTCTTTTTGTTGAAAGTGATAACAGGTTTTCCTTGCCAATATGAAAAATGAAAAAATAAAATTTCGCCAATAAAATCTCTCATGAGGGCGTAGAAAATTCAAAAAAATAATTATTGGAAGATTTTTAAGGTTGCTCTTCTTATTTATAAGGCCAAAGAAATCCGATTACCTGCGCTGGTTAGTCGATAAAAAGTATTTTCATCAAGCTCTTGCCTCTTGAAGGGCGCTCGCATTGAAAGCATAGCGTGTCCCCCAAGATATTCAGCTATAACGTTAACTGGAACATGCTTGGGCTTTATGACCACCTTGCCGCTGGTCTTCATGTCCAGCGCGACCGGGGCCAAATAGAGGATGAGTTCATTTAGCTCAAAGTTTACATGCCAACCTTTGATGTTGGACAACTTCCAGGTCGACTTTATCTCCCCAGTGGTTAGGTCGATTCGAAAGAGCCGTTTCATGCTAATGACTAGGACTTCATCGAGATTGCTCATCGTTAGGGTTATGAAGGAACTGGATGGGGCATTCTGAAACGGCGACAATTGGCTAGCGATATTATTCACCTTTGTCATCAAGTTCACCTGGGTTCTCGTAAACGTATCACTCGAAGTGACTATTGTCAGCGGCGCACTCGTATGGAACCTGGCTATGAAGTAGGCCATACCGTGTTGTTGTAGGTTCCTCCAGGTCGTTATGTACCGCAGTTTGAAGCCCAATGAGGTTGCATTTGTTGAAGATATATCTTCGTAGATTTTTATAATCTTTGTCATTGTTTCATCAGAACTCTAAAGGATCCATAAAATTTATAAATAGCAGTTGAGTAAATGAGAAAAAATATGTTTTTTTTCACCTAAAGTTACAAGAATAAAAATGCGGGAGGGAGCCGATCGATAAATCATGTCAATTTAGGAATCTTCGCAGTCACCACACGAACGATTTTCTTTAGATAAATCACACAAGTGTCTCTCTCAAATATATAAAGTTCAAGTCCTACTCTAATTGGTTCTTTCTCCTCACTCAACACCTCTTATCCCTTACCCAATCAAAAATCCTTATCCTTCATTAGTTTATCAAAATTCAGAAGATTCCTTTATATCCAACAACTTTCTATTGTTAAATCTCCAATAGTACTGTGGAAGGTATTATTGGAACCTATTTCCATGGCTATTCTCTTATGAAAATTCTCTTATTTTTTAAGTACTTCTGAATCTGAGAAATTAATTCTACATGTTTGAGTAGTGCCTTTGACACAGGAATATTGTTAAACACATTAACCACATCTAATGAAAAAATATCATTCGTGTAAAACTGAAGTTTATCTATCAATAAACAAGAATTCTACATCGAGAATTTGAATTCTATATTAATCTTCTCAATATATTTGACTACTTAGTGTGTTTAGACTTATTCTTTTAGTATTCACAATCAATCTTGGAGGCTGATTTTTTATTAAGTTTAATTAGACAAAAAATTGTGGATATCCTATTATTTTTGGGTTTGAACTAAAATGAGAACGTTATTATTTTATAACCAAAGTATACATTTAATCGAATATTTGCTTATTCCCCTTATAAAGAGGTTTGATCTCGTTTGAGGTGATCAATAGAATCACCCTTATAAAAATCCTCTACGACGTAGGTAACATTGCTACATGACTGATTTGAAGCTCGTTCCTATTACATGGAAATCTTCTCAAATCACTGCCCAAATTTAGTCGCATACTTTTAAAATGTAATGCTTTCAATCAATTCCCTTCAAAGGTTTCATTTATCTATTCCCAAAATCATTAATTTTGTGAAAATCTACTGATAATATTATTTTTTACTAAAGTTTTGGTAAGAGGGAAAACTAATCCAAACACGGTGTACTTTTAAGTCAAAAATTAATGTTATTTTCTGTTTCTTTTCTGAAAGAAGAAAGTGCATCAGAGATCCTTCAAAGTAAATGATGAAATGAAAAATTAGTTCCAATAAAGATAGGGATTTGTTTGAATCCCCTCAGAAAAGTTTGGTTTATCTTGAAAATTGAGTTAAGTGGGATGATGTGTTAAATCAAAGTTCTTACTTTTTTACTCGCTCGTCCCGTTCCACACTTTAAATCTCATTTTAATATGACATAGTTAAAACCTCAGAATACAAGCATAAATCAATGGCTAATCTTCGTTTGCCATTTCATTCAAAACTTTTCATAGTAAAGAATATTGACCAATAGTATTTGAGAATCAATGTAATACAAGCAACTTGAAATAGTATTTTTCAACTCTCGCGACATGGGAGTCAACTTACCAAGCAATTATCACACGGAGATTTCGATCTACGTCCTGATATAGTATTATCTTTTGCCCGATCAAGGGTTTGGCCCTTTGAGATTGAGCTTGGTGTCGGTGGCGGCTTGCGATGAGTTCCATGGTTGATGGTTGAAGATCTGTTAGTAGAACCAGCTCGATTACATAATCTTAAGGGGAGGTAATTTGCCGGTTCTCTATAGATTTTACCATGCGCTTGGGTATTCTTCAAGACTTTCAAATCCAGTATTCCTTTTGCCGCTCTCAGTGGCTCTATTGAGTTGAAATAAGTCTTGATATTACTTATCTCCGAATGAAAGTTTTCTATTGACATGATTTTTTCGTCTTGATTTGCTATCGGACCGAGTTGGCTGGCCAATCGACAGATTGCTAGCCATTTTATGAACTGGTCCTCCTCTTTGAAATCAAATGATACTTTCTAAAAAGGGTTTTATAAGGTATAGATGCTGAAAAAACCAACTCAGAAAATAATTCTACTGCACTGATGATGGATTCATCCTTTAAACAGTCCTAAAAATGTCTCGATTCCGATATCTCGCTTCCTTGAAATGAGTTTACTTTGTAGATAGTTTCAAACCCTCCCTCCTCATTATAACCCCTCATGTGAACCCGAAGAGAGTTAGAATCGGCTATGAAACTCAATTCAAAGAATAAAAGAAAAATTCGTTCCTACGAAGAGAGTAAAACACTCTTGATAGTCACTCTCTTCCTTAGTTTTACAGAGAGAATTGGGTTAGGAAACCTTTGCAAAACACCACACTCGTGAATTAAATATATTAGAGAAGGAGATTGGGTTTTTTCATGTTTTAAGATCAGTTGTTCAACGATTTCTTATTCCCAGCTGAAGAAGAAGATATATTTGAAGATTTTTATCAGTCTTAAACATCCAAACATTCTTGGATCAGAGGTATCACAATAACTAGGTTTGAACTCAAAGAATGTATCATAATCAGAATAGACAACTGAAGAAGGGGGACATCTTATCGATCGACCAAGCGCCAAAAATACTTGAAAATGTAAAGAGACGCCAGGATTAAAAAATATCAATGAATTCCCCGACTAACTTGAACTAATCCAGCGATGAAGCTTGCAGCATTATTAAGCCCACCGCTGATAAAGTTTGCCAGTGACGTGAGGGAGAGAAACGAGGCACGGTTCTTCAACTTAGACATAACGTCCATTTCATCTTCATGGTCTCGCATTGCCTTTTGGGAGCATTTCATGGCCGTATTAAAGGACAAGTTGGTTTTAACTAAGGGTACATGAAGGTTGAGAGTGTACTTTCCATTAAAATCCACGTCGTACTCGATGTAGGATCCACGCAGGTCTATGGACTCGATTGGGGCTTCGTTCTTCTTGCAGTCTGCTTGATCCTGTGAAATGCAAAAAATTTATCGATATATTCTGTTCAAGCAAATTATTAAAGATATTCAGATTGTTTGAAAAATATTCTCGGCTTAGATTTCGGAATTCTGGCAAATTTCTAACTAGATATCGCGCATCAGTCACATCTTCCTAACAAGAGGCTTTTAATTGAGAATTTTTCTTCTAAAGGATAGCTTTTCCCATGTAGTTCACAAATATTACTCCTATCTCTCACAAAATCTTTAGATTCCGGTTTAAGTTTTGGCTTAAGTTCAAACTAATGTCTAGATTGCGATTGTGCGCGATCTAAAAGAGGTAAAAACAGAAAGCAGTGTCCTAGCCAACAGGGACTCTGGTATCTCCGTAAGTTTGGCGTTCTACATATGCTAGATTAAAATAATTACACAATCAAAAAGTTCAAACCCCAATACTTAATCATCCGAAACTTAATGCAAATTTCATTGTACGCTTTGACCACAACACCAATGTTTAATTATTTCGGTATTGCTGCTAAATAACGCTTGCAAATTATTTGCTAACTTCTAAACTAAGTATTTTTCTCAAAATAATCTCGATAATTTTTCTCTACTCGAAGGAGACCATGAAACCGTTAATAGTTAAGGCAGCTAGAGAGGCTCTGAAAATAAAATAAACTTGATTTAGTACCAACTGGAAATATAGACATAAACAATGAATCGGCACATTAGATTAGGAGTTTATCTTTCCTTCATTTCAACTTATTATAACGATCAAAGTTTGCTTCCTCTGCAATTTACAATTTTTTATTTGAAAACACAAAGGGTCCGATCGAATATTTAATTGAGAGCGATAAATATAGAATATTTAACTAAAGATCTATATTTTACTAACTACGGATTCACATAAGGACAGGAGAGGAGGGATTTGGGGAACCTCTCTATTGGGAATTTTTCTGATAAATTTGTTATAAAAATGTTTCTCTGGCAAACGAAAATGAAACGTTTGAAAAGAAGAATATAAAGTTTAGATTTAATCTCCCATCCAAATTAACATAATTTCATATAATCCATTCCTACTGGAACTAGCATGAAAAACAGATTTCCTGATTGAGGTTTGAATAACGGATCCAGAGATAACATTCTTAACTGAGAGATAATATTGTCTGTATAACACATGTTATGCAATAAACCACCCTTTTATATATATTTATGTAGAGTGATTTTAGAAGCCAATACAGAAATATAGAGAATTCTCTATTCAAAATCATTACACAACTCTACATTACATCTAGAGAACATATGATCTCTCTTGGTATCGATTGAAGAAGATAAAAAAACTTTTGATTGTGTATATGTGATCTACTGAAATTACTACTGTTCCCCTCCTATTTTTGAATGACATAAAAATACCTCAAAATGATAATCAATAGTTTGCAATAATTTGAAAGAGAAAAACAGACAAATGGTTAATTTTCAAAGCTCTTCTCAAATTATCAATTTAACACATTAAAAAGGAAATTTTGATGAATCACATGTGCGATCAAATTCGATCTTGTGAGATTGTGATCGGAAATTAATGATGGTTTTAGATGCTTTAAATATTAATCGCAAGTAAAATTTACCGGATGAATATAAAAAAGACTCTGATTTTAAAGTAAGCAATCTGTGAGGTAAATAGTAATTTCATATAATTTTAAATGAAAAATAAGTTTTACAAGTTGAGCATTTTGCATAATTTGAGGAAGATTTTGGGATTAAATTCTATTCCCAATAATCTTTGTCTCAAAACTTTGTCCTCCTGGAGAGGCAGTGATTGTGGCATGTTTATGGAATAAAATAGGAATCCCTTCCTAAATACATAATAATGTCTTCTGTCTCTTTTTTCCCTACAAGGACAATAGTTTAATTGTAGAATGACTTACTTTATAGACATGAATAATTGCTTCTCTCATGGCAATATACACTCTCCTTGTGGATTTAACATTGGATTTCTTATTTTTGACCATTCTCACAAAGGATTCCAGATGAGGCAACTTTTCTTCTCTCTTCTCCTGCTTCATATCCTCGTATTCGCTATTCTCTAGCTCGTTATTCGCTATTGAGATGACGTTTTCATTGGCTAGAGCACGATTTCCACTTGCACTTCTAATCTGAAAGAGATGATGTCATTTTTAAAGATAAAATTTAGTCGTAGTTGTAGAGACCTGCTAACCTATTCTAATTAAAACTGCTTAAAATTAGAATAGGTGATACTGATTTGGTTACAATCTAAAGTAAGCCATATTTGGAATCCGCTATATCTTTTTAGATCCTTTTCGTTCTTTCAACCACGCTCATTATAACTACTCAAGGTTAGTCAGAGATGAGATTGTGTTGGCTCAGCGGTTATTTTGGTTAGCAATTCAGAATGGTTGTGTAGTTTCAATTTGCAAAATCTACAAGAAAAAGGTTTGATAAAATGAAAAGGAGAACCTTTTTGGAACCCTAGAAATAAGGATACAATTTTTCTCCTCCAGCCCAACTTTCACATAAAATGCATATTAAAATTTCATGTGACAATTAATTCAACCATTACGATCAATTTTCAAATAAAAGATTGAAAATGAGATTGAGAGTTTTTTTACAAGGTGATATATTCAAATTAGGCTTAGATTATAGTTAGAGTTTTATATTTAAAAATGATAAATAAATAAATAAAAACGCATGTAAATCTCTTTTCAAACCCATATAACAACTTGTAAAGTATGCCCGAAATAAAGTATTTATTGTTGTATAAGGGCTTGCTCTTCTCAATGACGAATATTATCACTATTCAAAATTCTACCCCATTCACAGGATTGCTAGATAAGGTATAAGAACATCTCCGTGCATTATAAACTGAAAATAATTGAAAAATTGACAAGCTCTCAAGAAAGTCCAAGAGAAATGAACAATCTTTGAAAAATATTGGAAGAAAATAACAACCCAACGAAGATTCTGAGAAATTTTCTCCAAATCGAGCAATCAACCAGGCACGATGAAGGCAGACAAATAGAAGAGGAACCTGGAGGAAAAGAAGATGAACTCCGAGAAAAACAAGAAATAAGGATGAAACTGGCATTCAAAGGTGATGGTTACTCAAAAGATCTCAAGAGACGATGCTTTATATCGAAATACGGTTGAGAAATCGTGTTTAAAACAAAAAGACCATTCAATTTGATCGAGAAAGACACCGAGTGAACCTAGAATAAAACAAATGGTTAGTTTAAAAATGTACAGGGGAATGCGGAGCTACATACATCGGCCATACCTAACGAAAGTTGAAAACTTGAATCGAAGAACACATGAAAAGGGATTCATCTTCGATATTTCAACATAAGAGAGTGTGTGGATGCACAGTAGAGGCTTCAAAGTTCAACATTCTCTCAAGAAACCTCAAAGAAGATTCTTTGGAGCTCGTGAATAAGGAGACATTTCACAATAATAAAGCTCAAGCTCACTCTGTGGAAAGAGAGAAACTACATCCACACCCTCAACTTCCAACATGAAAGATTTTTCTTTATTGAGGTTTCTTTCTCTTTCAACGTTATCATTATTTAGATTTTAACATTTAAACATTTAACTGATGAACTTTGACTGAAATCTATATTTTCTTCTCATTTTTATGCTAAAAACATGAGGATTTATAAAGATATTTTCTAATTCATCTACAACTAAGGTAAGTATAGGTTTAAATTTTGATTAATTAAACTTACATTCTAGAGAAGTATTGTTAGTCATTTTTGATACTAAAATACTGCAAAAATAAATTTGGCAGCTCCAGTCAATAAACGGTCAAAGTGAATAATCAAGGGCGAGTTGCATGTGGATTTGAGTGTTTCCCTCTTTTTCGATAATTTCTACATGTTGATTGTAATTTACAAGACCAGTTAATTTAGATTTAAGCGATTGTTAGTTAATTTTGAAGTCTTTTCTTTTCCTCCCCACGAATAACCCACGAGTAGATATAACTTGTTAAACTTTAATGGTTTTTCAGAAAATTTTGAATGAATCTTCATAGTAATTATTCTACAATTTAAGAGAATTCAAACGTATTTAAAGAATAGATGTTGAGACGAAAATAAATTAATATCCAAATAACGCAGTATCCGAGGAGAAACATGACCCGGTCAATTTAAGCGTGTACTCAATTTTATTTTCAACGAAGATCTGTCTACGATAATCTACAGGAATTTCACAGTTTTGGGTAACATCAATGTGGGGTCTTCAATTCAATATGCCCAAAAAGTTTCAAATCTTGACTGATTTACCAAAAGATTGCTACGGATGTGTTTTCCTTCTCAGAATGAAGCCTTGAAAACTTTGATTCCAAAATACCCTTTTTTAATATTTAAATATTGACCCTATATTTGATCTTGAAAACACTTGACTCACTCGTTTTGTCTGATTGATCCTTCTAATAGTGCCCGTTTCGCAATTCTCAACATTGCAATCCTGGCCCAGATCATCGAGCATCTTATCAATTTCCATCTCGATGAATCTCAGCGCCTCCGGATCGCGTATCTCTTGATCCAGTTTATGTCCCCCACTAATTGGACTCAGGTTCGCTTGATTGACGAATGAATCGGGACGAATTGATGCGTAGATATTGTCCGTTATGTCATCTTGGTTGGTGATGTTACTGCACGGTCGCTTCCGCTCGTCGGTCCGGCCAGTGAATGTGGTCAGATTGTAGATGCTTTGATTGACATCAACTGTTGATGTATTCTTCTCTTCTTGCGTCTTGATGTCAATCTAAATTGAAAACAGCAACTCATAATCACTAGAATCTTTTTTCAATGCTCGTAATATCAAACTTCTTAGGGGTACTAGCAGGGCATGAATATAAAAATTCAAACACACACAGGATAGACCAGTGAAAATTATTATCACATGAGCACATGAGGGGTATAGAAATGTATCATGATCCAGAAGAGGGCAAATGCCTATTTTTGCCCTTTTAAAACCGATCTATTTTTGAAGTTCAAGACACAATTTTAAATATTCAAGCCTCAACACCCAAATATGACTTTACTTATGGAAGTTAAACATTGGTAATTAATAGGGCTACACAATGGACTTTGATTTATTTCGTTTGTTTATCAGTAAAAGCGAAGAAAAGGTTGTTAAAATTTGCTTAGCCCTCTCGGTAGGAGATTTAGAAATATACTTTTTGGTCTGTTTTCCTTATTACGGTTTATTTCGGGACTATTTTCACAATTTCCATGGTTAAACAGTTGGAAATTGATATTTTATCCCAATTGAACGAATTGAAAGAACACTATCTCACCACTGAGTATCTGTATCAACTTTCAGGTGTTTAAGAGATGATTTGTAATAAAGAATCCCTCATAAAGACCTTTCATTGGTTATCCAAAACCCTCTGAGACTAATTTATATAATTGAGATTATCTTTTGGTCGCATAATTATGCCGAAGATAACAGATGATGCCAAATCTTTAAAAAAATAATCGCAAGCCTTTCACATCGGAAAAAAATTTAAAAACGTTGTATACTGTTTAATAATCTTGATTCTGATTCAATAAATGCAAAAATTCTATAAAAAACCAACTAAAATGGGCTTTTGGACTTTTTTCTAACCAAAAAGTGGACTTAAATAATTGTTATCAATGGACCATTTGGGTAGCCCTTGTAATAAAAGTAACGCTAAAACTCTTGAAATAAGTCATTTCTTTACCGGTGTAAACAAATAAAATCTTTGCAAATTAACCGCCCTATGTTTTGGTTAATAATGCATAACTGCCTATTGCATATGAGTAATGTGATTGACGTTTGCAACTTGAAACGTAATATTCCCGGCTGTTCTTCATCAAGGATTGGAGCTTAGGATGAGTTTATCAAACGGATGTCATACTATTCAAATTTAAAAAATTAAATTTTGCGTTTGAAAATTATTGAGAGTTACCGTTAAATCAGATCAGAACGAATACTATTTTGGTGTATTCATTCTGATGCAATGTGTTCTCAGTTTTTCTTAAAAATTGATTTTAAAATAAATTGCTAACTTCCAAACTGAGTATTTTACAAAGAATTTCCACCTATAATTTTAGAAATAATGTATTAATCTTTATTCTCTATTTTAGGTTCATTATCTGTTTCTTTTGCAGCAACTAAGTTTGGTAGAGAATATTTGTGAGCGTAGTCTGACCTAAATATAAATGAGAATGAGTAGAGCGATATGCGGATACGAAGGGAGGACATATACCCCTACAAATGTTATCAATTTTCAAAAGACAACTGAAGGATGAGCTCTTTCATGACTTTGCACAAAATTCGTTGATTTTTTTAATTCTTAGAATTGAGTTTCATGGCCGAGTCTAACTCACATGAGGGGTTATAATGGGGGAGGTAGGTTTGAAATTATTTACAAAGTAAATTTGTGGGAGGAGACCGGAATCTAACCCACGCCATATGAGATATCATATTTATAGGACTTGGAGAAAATCCCCTACACCATCATCCATTGATGAGTTCCACTTTTCACTTTCAAATAACACATGAATGTCTCATTCATCTTCAGAATAAGGTTTGGCCCGAATGGGATTAGATTTCCTTTTGAAACTAGGAAATTATCTTTCCATTTGTTGTTTCATGTATTTTGTAATTTTATAAATTCGTCCTTTAGACAGAAAATTATGCTCTTATAGACTGCTATAACGATACACTGGAGAACTAATTCCATTGAAATATAAAATAATTATTCAATTCTTTGATCGATAAGATCATTCCTAGATTTTAATTTGTATGAGAATGGAAAATTAAAAATCGAGATTCAGTTTTCCCGATCATCAATAGATTAATCTCATTCTCAAAAGGGGAACCGATTAAGATTAATCGATCACTGTCAAATGTATTCGTTAAAATCTTTTTGAAGTTTTTTGGGGTATCATTATTAGGTCACTAGAATATTTTAATAGTTCTAATAAAAATGTGATTTATGCATCGACATAAGATTTCTGTTTTTTTATAAAAGATTAAAAAATATTATACCATGCAGAGATAAAGTCTAAAAGTCTAAGTTTGAGACTATAATTATGTTAAAAAAACAAAAATGAAACCCTTTTCAATCCTATTTAATGATTTTCCAACAAGAGGAGGGATAGGAAAATTCGAATTACCAGTAACTAATTAAAATATTTTTAAGCTTTAAAAATGATATTACTTGCGCACCTCAATACTATTAGCTTTCAAAAATACAGCTGTTTAAAATTTGCGCGCGAAAATAATTTGAATTTTTTCTTAATTTTTAATTTTATTAAATCTAGAAACTGCCATAACTTTTCTAATTCACATTCGAAATTGTTCAAATCTTTTCCCTTTTGTAGATTGCGCATCAAATTATATGACAAGCTAGAATTATTTGATCTAGTAACTCAGATCTTAGAAGAATTTGAGGTTTGATATTTTTTTCGTGATTTGTACAAGATGAATATTTTTTGAAAGATTTTAAAGACAGACATGTGCTTTTGAATCTGACTCACTAAGTTTTTGAGGGTTAAAATAAACCATAAGAAATATTGGAGGAAGCTTGGATTGTTTTTCCATAAAAGTTAGAAAATAATCATAAACTAAGTTATCTAACCAATGGTATTTTCCTCCAATGTATTCATTATTTGGGCTAAATTCTATATTGCCATTTTACCACTAAAATTATCTTGCTTGACCTGAAAATCGTTCAGCTAGAATCTTGATCGCGTAGGAATGGAAAAGATTTCTATTTCACGATCTATGTGTTTTGCAGAAAGTTTAATCAGGTTCTTACAATGAAATTGAGTCCATTAAACTCCAGAGGCCAGAATAACATGATATCAGACTTTATTATCGTAAGACTGTAAAGCTAATAAAAACGAAATCAATAATATTTTGTGATAAAGTTTTTCACAAATATCAAACTTCAAAGTAATCTTATCACAAATGGGTATTTTTAAATTAACTTGACATTTGATAGATTTATAGGTAGACAAAGTATTATTTCTTGCATATTACGCAGAATATGCCTCAAATTTCAGTTTTTTCCACAAACCTTACTTTGTAAACGTAAGAACTTTTTAGTGTTTAACAGACCATTATGTTAAGAACTTTTATATTGAGACGTATTTATCGCACATCAACCAGCTCTATCTACGTTTTTTCTTTATTGAGACTTATCATTAGAACGTAAGAGTTATCCAAAACTTGTACTAGCTTTTTTTGGTCAAAGATGCCTCTAGTATTAAAGTTTTCCAAAACCTTTACAAGGTAGAGTAGAAATGAAGGATTTTTAATAAAAACACATTTTTGTTCTATGTATGGACCTAGGAAGGATTACTGTGAAAGGTCATTGCTTTTCCACTTATAATGAAATAGCAAAACGAGTTCAGAATATCATGGGGTTACTTGGTTATTACCATTGAGGTGTAACAACTGTTCAATAGACCTCTATACCACCTGAAATAATACCTGATTCATTAGTATGTTTATTTTTCTCAGCTTTCAATCAATATTGAAGAAAATGCTTTCAGACATTTATATAAATCTTTGCTTAGTAAATCTCTGTCTTTGAATGATTAAAGAATATTTTTTATAATGTCTTTTAATTGAATGATAATTGATTTCGACCTGTCAATATTTTACATTTTAAAATGTCTTTGACCATTCTTAATCACATGATCGGCGCTATCAGATTATTTTGTAAACAAATCTTTTTCGAATTCTTTAATCATTACGACTGAGATTTCATTGCTTTAACCTTCAAATATCTTAGTTGAGGGATTGTAACCTATGCATTTTGATCAATTAAACCTTATATAAAAAGAAGAAAACCTTACTAATGATCCTTCCAAAAATCGGGAAATAAATATTGAATAAGGCTACGAAAATTATTGGAGAAAATATCTTTATCTTGAGAAAGAATCGAAAGAAGAAATGGGCTGCTTTTGAGAAAAAATTGAGTAGACATTTTTACAATCTAGCAGCGGGACAAAGGACCCTACAAAGACTAATTTTTTTATCCTGAACAAAACGGCCTCCTCAGTTTTTTCAAATTCGGACGCTTACATCAGTTGTTTTCAATCCGAAAAATTCGTTGGTCAAGCTATGCGCCGTGATCTCAATTGATTCTGAAAAAATGTCTTCCTTGTTCCTGAAATCGAGAAATTAGTGGATTTTTTGAACTGTGATCTAGATTTGTGATTGAAGTTTTTTTCGGCAAGAATGAGACAGAGAAAATTGGCTTGAGGTTGTATCAGGAAACATTAAACTTGGGCATATTTTGTATAAATTGTGAAAAATTCATGAAATATGTACAGATATGCATTTGCATATTTGCGTAGGAAAGCTTCTTGCAAAAATTTGAATCGATTTCATTTCAAATAACCGTATGAAGATCAAATTATCAAAATAATGTAAATTTAGCGGCCACATTCATGAGTCTTGAGACTCGATTAGAAATTATTTTACACTCAACTTTTTAAACACAGTATAAGTAACACCAAATCTAATCAGGTTACCGAATCTCTTGAGTGAATCAAAAAATATGATTTATCTTTAAGGAAATAGGGTTTCAACAGTAAATAAGCTTAATTATCGCCATTTTTCATCCTCAAAACCAAACCATGTCTCAAGGCAAAAACAGAATATCTTTGATAGAATTCGGATTAAGCCTTATTTGTAAATCATGAAATTAATGTAAATACCTTTGATTACATGTAACCCAATATGCTTTAGGAAAGTGATTGATTGGACATTTATAATCAATTCTCGACTACATGTTGGACTGATGTATATAACAAGAGGGAAACGAACGAATCTGATTTCATTATGGAATAATTATAAAGGGCATTATTTCCTCGTGTATAAACACTATATCCACATTGGTATGATATTATGCGTTTAGTAAATTTTCAAATAACACTATGAAATTAGACAAATAATTGTAAATTTAAATGCCACAGACAGGAGAAATGATAATATTATATATGTACGAACACCTTTTAAATTGTTTTGCGTACATGGAAGATTCTAGGATTTTTTCTAGTAAAATTATAATAGTATGTCTCCTCTCTGCATAGAAGATGATGAATATTCCCTTATGCTTCTTGAAAATGAATTCAAGAGTTGTATGATTTTAGAAAATCAATAAAATATAATGAATTAAACGTCGGTATTGACTCTATTATTTCTCTAATAAAAAATCTGAGGAATTCGTTAGAAATCAATAGCCTGTTCTGTCTAATCTGTATGACACATTGAAGAATTATTCAAGATTTAAAAGAATTGCCTGTCTGGATTCGAATCAGATTTGTTTACTTGATCTTAGTTTTCGTGACCTTGAAATGAGGGTCAAGCTCAACCAATTTTTTCATGTAGAAAGGTGGAGAAAGCAATCTATCATGTCAAATATGAGACAAAACGCTCTAAATTCAAAAGTTGTGGGTTATTCTAATGTAGCATTAAAGTTAAATCATATGTATGATATTATTTGAAGATCTATTTCTTTTTGTTGAGATCCAACCTTTTATTGAGAATTAACAACATTCTAAGCGTAAATTTGAAAAACTTGAATCCCAACCGAAAAGCACTGTGCGTTTGTCATCAGAGTTAAACGAATGCTTATTCTTTATTCAAGAAAACTTGTTGCCAGCAATGATAAACCATCTTTAGACGCGTTTCTTATTTCTCAAGAATCATCAGTAGAGATTAGGTAATCTTATTTTTCATAAATGAAGAAAATCTTTCATTTCATCCATCAATGAATTCATATTTGGGTTTGTAGTCAATTTTTGATTCTTGTTGTCTTTAGTGGTCAATTCAAGAGGTTGGTATGGCGATCACTGTTAGCGGTCGACCGATAATTCATTAATTAGTCCTAGTTATTGGCCCTCATATATCCTTCTCAAAAAATGCATGTTTCCTTTTCAGATTAAAGTAACAAGTCTAGGGATAAACGATTCTGGACCTAGAAAATAATAGTCAAATGGGTCTTTATTATTTTAAGCCAATCTCGATAAAAAACGCAAAATTTATTCAAGTTACCGAACCTTTTGGTAAAGCCTTTCAAGTAATTACTTTCTAAAAATAAATGTTGATTTAGAAAAATTATACGATTTTACATTGTATTACATGTGCTAACAATAAGCGAACGAAATGGCATTGTGAACACGTATGGGTTTAGATTTTATTTTCTACAAATATTTGAGCAAATCATTACTAGTCTGAAGTGTGAAATTCCTAATCTCGTTGGAAGGATCGATAAACTCAAAGTTTTACATTCAAAAGTGCACATTCTCTATGTGACAATTTTATCAACTCTCCATGACACTTTTCATTGTTACTCAGTAGAAATTGTATTTTCTGTGTGAATTAACATATCTCCCAAAATGATGCACAAGTACAATTGGAGGCATAGATATGGAATAAGTGATACAGCCATACACTACTGAGTAGTAGTAGGCTAGACATTATGTTATTAACCAATGATAATTTCATATTGTATTAAACATCACTGGATTATCATAGATTCAAATATCTAGTAATTTAGGTGTATTTGCATAACTTATAGACAGATTTCAATGTTGACATTAGAATGCATTCAAAACGAGAGGAAGCTGCATTATTTCGTAAAGTTTATTCTTAAAAAATAGTTTATCAATTAAGAAGAAGAAAATTAGAAAAAGAGACACTCTCTGAGTGCTGAGAACTGTCCTAAAGTAGATTTCTATTATTTGAGTTAAACAAGAGTGTACGTATGATACCTGCTAAAGATCAATCTTATTTTGAAAATTTGCAAAAATTTGAATTTAGCGCAGCATGAAGCTAAAAGTTTAGAATACTCTTGATGAGCGAATCTTGCAATAGTTCAGCTTTCAGGAATAAAAATTCAATAGAAATTTCAAATAAAAATTCTTGCTTCTATACTTATTATTTATAATCTTTGATGCAAAAAAAAATTTTTTCGCAAGAAATACTCCTTGTTACCTTTTCAGCGTTGCTTGCCAACTCATTCACGATAAATCTATCTAAATAAGATGCCTCTTCCATAAAAGCTTTAAAACTCATTTAAATGTGAGTAAAATTACGACTATAGACGACAATATATTACTTCTATTAAGAATCCACTTAGTAATTTCTGTAATTAAGAAATCTCAAAAATAGTGGATTATCAGTGTGATTGAGTAAACCCCCATCCATGTGTCTAATTATTAAGGTGTTTCAATACTTGGAAGTAGTTGGACAAAAAAAATGTAAATTTTTCAAGAACTGACTAGATCTCAGTTAACTACTTTTAAAGCAAACTTTTTATTTCTGACTTTACGGTAAGGTTCCTTTACAAATCAAAAAAATTTCATTCCTATAAAGGTTTTTACGTTGATTTTTGAATTCAATTTTAACTTAATAAATTTGCTAATTTTGAAACTCAGCAAAATTGTTTTCACAGATCTTGGATTAGTGAGGATTAGGGCAATGTATGTACGACATTTGCTTATTCATTTTGTGTTGACGAAAATTCTCTCTGTAGTAACCAATAAAATCTAACTAAAATCCCTAGAGCAATCAAGAGTCCATTTAAACTGTTTTTCTTATTTGTTTCTAGAGAAACATTAAAATACTGATAGAGTTTATGTCTAAGCATTTTCAAAATTGAACTACATGTATCAAACAATCTAGAGACAATTTCCACATTAAATCTGCAAGTATTATCTTGATAACAGTTTTTTATTTCAAATTTATAACCAAAAGTTTGTTACGTGATTTTATTACTAAATGTTGACGTGTAGAGAAGGCAATAAATAATATTTGAATGCAAGTTGAGGCATATCAAAGAGTGCCTTACTTAATCCCGCACATTGTCTGATTGTATACGGACGGAAATAGTACACATTTTAGTGCATTCTTGTATTGTCTTCAACTCAACAGTTTTTACAGAAACTACTTTTTAGAATGATCGAAATTTTCTTTTGAAATTACGATAATCGGGTACTTTCTGAGCTCTGATGGCTACTTTTGAAGACTAAAAATATGTTAGACAGTTTACACCTTCTATTAAGCCTGGCTAATTCCACGTAAAGTACAACAACACCCCTTGATAAATATATTGAAAAGAATGCTTTCTTCAGATTGACAATTCATGTAATAGTTGTGAATATTTAATTTCAATGAAATTGCAATTTGATAAAATCATCCCGAATAGTAGTCTGCAAAGTCATTGAAACCGACAAAAAAACTATGAATATTCGAGCGTAAGAGAGAAAATCGATTAGTATTTAGAATTGATAGTCAACATTTATAAGCCCTCATATTTTCTTCAAGATAAATAAGGTATTTGACCTCATACAAATCAGATTTTATTCTAACATTAACCATAGTCGGAAATAATTTAGTTATCAAGCCATTTAAAAATGCACAAAGAAGGGCGTTGCTTATCCCATACCGAAATGCAATTAGTCTGACCTATGAACTGTTATTCATTGAGGAGGGAATATTTGGGTTAAAGTCATTTCTTGATTGCCATTGGAAAAAGTTGCCGAAATTCCTAAATTAAGATATGCCTAGATAGAGGGAGCCAGAACACTCATAAGTGTTAAATCTTTTTCTCTATAATTTCAGTTAACTTTAATAGATTTGATCATGGTCCTTGACGCAGCATCCAAGGAGAATCCTAACCCGCTCAAATGGACACTGAATCTTATTTTTAACAAAAATCAGTAAGGAATGAATAGCTCTTATTCACAGAATTGTATTCTGAGAATATGAATCGGATGTGAGCAATATTTCATTTAGTCTAAGAAAAAGTGTCAACTTTAAAAATATTTTAAAGGTTAAGTTCTAAAGAAATCAACTTGATCGAGGTTTAATTGAAAAAAAAAACTCACATGTAGTTTGATAGCAGCTAAGAGACAAGCTTCATTTGTCGAGCAGTTGAGTTGATCCATAATTATTGACCATTTCGCTTGATGATAGAGCTGGTTGATGCGAATGTGATCGTATTTCGGATTGAGGTCATAATAGACACCATATTTGAAGCGTAGTTGTAGAGTCGGCTGGAGTGGCCTGGTGAAGAACTTCTCGCCGTCCTTCGTTGTAACGGTATGCGGGTCAATTGACTCATAGTTCTCGTAACCATGCTCCATTAGAGACTTTGAGGAATCGAGCCATGAAATGAAAAGTCTGCACTTTTGCGCCAACTCCAAGGGTCGAAGATTAGGACATTCCCCATTCAGGGAGTTGAAGGTTCCAACATCTGGACTTGATGCTAGAGTAGGGTCCAGTGAGAATGTCGTCTCATGGACCGTTGAGTAGCTATTCTCAGATGTAACAACGTTCAGATATGTGGATCCCGATATTCGACCTTCAGAGCTGCGAATTTTAGGAGGGCCAAACTTTTGAATAACCTCTTTGTGGTTATTCTTGGCGTCAACTTCATCTAGGGTTAACATTGAGCCGGAATACGTAATAGGTCTTGTCGCTTTTTGAGTCTCTCTGTGGCTTATGGTTTGACTACGACGGGCCGGCTTATTTGGACCCTTTGACTCGTCATTTCTGGACCTTTTCAAGTCGACTAGGGTCGTTGGATGCATCAGAGATAGCTCCTCTGGGTGTCGTATTCCCAGGCTCTTACAAAGACTCATGACAACTCTAAAGACCGGTTCTGCGAAGCTTACTCTCGGAAATATTCTCTCCTGCAGGTCTGGAAGTTGGATTTTGGCCGGCCCGACTGAAGGCGTAAATCTCAGCCAGGTATCAGCTTGTATTCCGTATTGAGATAGACTCGAGCTTAGATGGAGAATCCATTTTTGCTTATCTGGCCACCAGAAGCTGTAGTCGCTAAAGTTTATCATAATCCTCTCCGTTTTATCATCGTCAGCTGATTTGAATTGCATTAATCTTGGCGCTTTGAGGCCATCGGTAACTCTATTTAGAACTTTTCCTATTGTCCAATCGCTCATAACACGAATCTTTTTCTCCAGCCCTAGCGTGTCTATAAAGACCGTCAATAGCCAAGAGCCGTCAACATGATTACCGTCTTTGGTGAGCATTCTCACTCAGTTATTCAGTCATATCCGTATAAATTATGCTTTTAATACTCTTAACTAGTAAATGTTACTCCTAACTAAAAAAAGTTATTCTTAATCTCGATTAACCAATAGAAATCATTCATCTGCATCGACCAATAAAATTCCATGAGACAGTGTATACTTTTTCTTCTTTACTAAAACAAGAATAGACTAGAGGAGAATACAATCAATTTGAGTAGAGAGAATGTAAGTGTTCATTCGAGAGACTTTTTTCTCTTTATTTTCAAATCATAAAAAATAATTAAAAAATTAAATGCTCGTTCCAATAAAGGTATCACTTGACCATTCTCCGACAACTTGAAAATTATCAGTCTTCTTATTACTGAAGCCTCTACCATCGGTCATTTCATCGCTCCACACATGCCACGGCGTGATGCTCAACTTGGGAGGTACCAAAAGTTTTGGCTTGTCCTTCTTATTCGATGGATACCAAATCAGGGATTGAGCAGAGTTGCAATGCGGTGCGCTTAGCGCAGACAAAGGAATCATGGTATTTTCATCGAGAATGCTAGGGTCGTCTTCTTGTATATCATAGATTGACTTCAAGCGTTGTCCATAGGGTTGATGAGGATCGAATTCTAGTGTTAGGTTATACTTCCATCGCATAGTCTTCATAATGTATATCTGGTCAGAGTAGTAATTGAACTTGTCTGAAATGAGAGTCTTGTAGTTGTTGCTCCTCTTAATGGCGACAAGCCAAACCCAGAAGTCCTGCTTCCTTATGACATCAGTAAGGTGGACTTTATTGTAATACGGCAACTTCCAGGCTACTGTTGGAAAGAAGTGATCTTCGTAGTAGAGTTTAACTTCAGACTCATTGATGGTCCCTCGATTTATCTCGACCCTACTTGTTAGTAGACTGTAGAATGGATATTGCCTTCCGTCGCTATCGTTGACCATAAAGTGACGCTGGCTCCTTAGCGGGTGGAATTCCCAGAAAGAACTGCCGCTGTTGCCATAGCGATTCTCCAAATACATGCCATCACAGGCTTGTATTAATCCCAGCGTCCAGTTTCTATCAGCAAATGAATCATTTATCTTTAATGTAGCGCTGCACTTAAAGTGTTGACTCTCATATTTCATAAGGTTATTCAACTCTTCTACTGATGTTTTTGATTTTGGGTCCATGTACACTTTTAATGATTTAATCTCGATTTTTTCTGGGGAAAAGAGATCCATTTTCTTCTTTTTCTTGGCGACCTTTTGTTCTTGTCAGAGGGATTGCGAAATTAAATATAAATTTTAGTCTTCAAATGCTTTTGACATTTTCCATGACTTTGAAATAAAAAATCTAAAATAAAATTGCTCTTTCTCTAAAATGGTTTTATCAATGAAATCAAGTCGTAGTAATTTTCTTTAAGCCTCGTAGTAATTCGGGACGAGGTAAAGAGAATATTTTTGTTAAAATTTTGATTTATTAATTAAGAAATAATTGAGCAAGAAAAAGACTGTTCAGCATCATTATTCGGCTTAGATTTCAGTGTCTAGAAATGGTTAAATTTATCCAGAAGTGCTTAATTCCTGCTGTATTTATCTAACAGGAATAGACTCTATTGGTAGACACAATCTAGCCAACACACTTGTGAATATTTTAATGACTTTTGCTTCTTAAGATTAGAACTCTTAAATTTCTCTCTGGAATAAACAAAACAAGTCTATATATTAAAATGTATTCAAATAACTCAATTGCAAACTTGATCGGTAAATTTCTAGAGAAAAAATAAACTTTGAACAAGTCTGGCATAGTTAGGGAATATTTGTGAAACATGTTGAAATTTTAACAACAGGATTAAATATGGTTTAACTATTTCTCCGTCTTAAAGGTTTATTCGAATATTTCAATTTGACATAAACGAGAGTCTGAATTTGGTAGATTTTAAAATACAAATTTTTCATGGAAAACTTCAATAGTCAAAATGCCAACTTATAATTAGAGTGCTATTGCTATTCATTTGCTGGGCTTTTGCATAGGCATCAGGGCAATCCAGATCTGATTGCCCTTCATCTTAAAGTTATTTTGACGAGGTTGAATGAAAACATTTCGCTGGTCAGGAAAAAAATTGAAGAATTTCTTCAAAACCATATTTCCTTCGAGTTTTTAATGAAATTTAAGATACTTATGGGATGTTCTAATCGTACATGCCTTATATTAAGAAGTGTTTATTCAGGCGAAAATTAAGTACAAATTATTTTTCATAAATTATTCATTTTTTTTATCTGAAGGCTTGATGTTACTCAAGTTAGTTTTTTCAATGTAAAATGTGATGAACCACATAATCAATTCAAGTTTAACCTTTTCATAAATACTCAGGCTCATTATTTGAAAATGTTTGATGACTGATCATTTGCAAATAGAACTTACTCTATCAACTACTCTAGTCGCTCTTTATATTTAAGGCGATTATTTATTGACGTTAGTTGAAATTTCTACAACATCATTTAAGATGCTCTGATCTCAATACTTATTTCGAATGTAAAACTAAAAATTAGAAAAATTTAATTTAATTTGAATTATTGCATATTACTGTTCTGTTAAACAATGTTACTATAATTGGACAAATAAAATTGTTTAATCAGCCTGATTGTTCGAAGTTAGAATCATTTTATCCATCAACTCTCCCTTGGCCTATACGTGAGTTAATTTTGATACAAGAAATAGTAGTTTATTATTTTATTCATGATATATTACAATTCTTTATTTGACTCTCTGTTTCGTCAACTTTTCCGTGTGACATTTTTCTAAAATGCTTAATCTGATTAAGACTGTACCTCCTTTTCAAGTCATCCAAAAGCGAAGTCCTCCTTTTAACCTCAAAGTCCTGAATGTTGTTTATACTTAGACGTCTTATCTCCTTGTCCTTTAGCGGCATCGATTTTTGGTCAATATTTAGCCACTTTTTATTCTTTTGCCGCCATAAATCCTCCAGTATCAACTTGACATTAAGTCCTGACTCATTGTCAATCTCCAAGAGTTGAATCTCATTTCTTACCTTGAACTTTTTAAGGATATCCTTGACATCCTCACGACAAAATTGTCTTTCTTGTACGTTCAGGTGCATCTTATTGATGCAGATTATAATTGGGACCTGATGAAACTTTTTCTTCTCATCCCTAATATCGTTGAGAAGCTGCTCTATCATCCTCACCGACTCTGCGTCGTCATAGGCGCAGACTAAAATGAACGCTTCACCTTTTTCTATCCACAGTCTCTGCATGGCTGGATAGTTGTAACAGCCAGCAGTGTCCATAATATTGAGCTTGCATAACATTCCATTCACAATATACTCCCTGAAATGGTTCTCCTCAATTGTCGGGGTGTAGTCCAGGCAGAATTGTTGGATGAGAATTCTTTTGATAAGGCTTGTCTTTCCCGATTTCGAGGGTCCTAATACGACCAGTCGTATCTCCTCCAGGTTAGATATACTCCTCGAAGACATTCTAAAGAAGAGAATCATCATTCTTTTTGACTGATCAAACATTTGGTTTACTTCATGTATTCGTTTTCTCTTGATACATCACATTTTTTATCTAGTGAACAAATATTTGCCTAGGATTTATGTTTTTTTTTTGATTTAAGAGAGACACTTTTTTTCATTCTTCCTAACAAGAAGTATTCATTTACTTTGTAGAGCGTTGATATATTCATAGAATTTAGAACCAATAAACTCTAATAATCTTGGAAAGTTATTTGACAGAAAATCTCTTGTAATTCAACATAGAATGTAATATCCGCACAAGTTAAAGGAAAATATCTTTCTATCAAAAAAACACTCTACTTAGATCCGTTTAGTAAATTCTGTCAAGTACTGTTTTGTTTAATTCTGATCAAATTCAGGACACCTGTAGATTGAGATAAGTGTTTTGTAAAAGTGTTCATTTTACCATGGCTATTCAGTATTAATATAAAATTTGAGAGAGAATATTAATTCGGGCAAATAAATATTTCTTCTCATCATTGTTTTCCATTAAAAATGTAGAACATTTATTGAATAGCTTAGAGACTTGTCGATTTTGCTCAGTTGTCATAACGATTCATTGAATAATTCAAACTCACATCTTAAATTATTTCTCTATAATTTCCCATAATCATTAGATGATTTTCTCTCAGTTTGAAACATAATAATATTCCTCTGCTCTTTACCTAAAAGGAATTCTCAAAGAGACATCATTTCATTGGTCAGTTTATCCTTTGACTAATCCACCAATTGTATATATCAAATGTGCCCAATATATATTCTGCAGTATGTAGTCATTTTGAGGATGCAATTAGTTTCTCTCTGTCCAAAGATTGAACCTTTTTCATTTCTTACTATATAATTAGAGAATACTTCTCCTTGGTTACGTTAATTTTTCATTTTCTCAGTTACTCTTGGTAATGTCAAAAATTGCTATATCAACCGGTAATTGACTCATAATTACTGTATCCTCGGTAAACTTTTATAACCACTTCGAAGAAGAAGTTTGAGATATAATATATATCTTGACTGGGACATAAAAGTCGTTAAAAAGCGTTTCACTTTGTTCTTAACTTTGAGAAGATTTCATGTCTCAAGACCTCACTATGTGAGAATTATGGAATCGAATTAATTTTGTTTCTAGACTTTATTGTGTGTCTCTTTCAAGAATAAAAAATTAATTATTTTGTCTTGTACAAAATAACAGTGTTTTTTTTTTGATTTTATCAATAATTTTCAATTGACGGAAAAGAATTTTCATATTTTAATGGTTTTATAATAATTCAGGAACTGGTTGAAATAAAAGTAATAATCAAATTCGTGAGAGAAAAACAGGGCAATGAATAGAAAATTATTATTTTAATAAAAATTTGTTGAAAACTAAGAAATGGGTATTTAAAATTTTTTTTCGGATATAGGAGAGAGTGCTTTATAGCAGACATGATTATCTTAAAAAACGGCTCCTCATTTACATGACCACCTTTAATATGAAATGAATTCTGATTGGATATCATGTGCCAAACAGACCCAAATCTAAAATTGTACGTGGTTCTGAATTAAAATGTTTTTATTATCGGTTTTAATTTGGAATTCATTTCACAACTAAAAAATCCCTTAAACTTGGTATCATATTGCATTCATCCACGTAAAAGAAAAATGCATTTTTAAAATAAATTTTGTACATAAAAATAGTTCTGTTTAGAAAAAAATACTATATTTAATAATGGGTCTTTTGAATTGAGTAATATTTTTTGCTTCAAGAGTGAAAGATTAGTCATCTTCCAAGTAGTCCCTCATTAAACTGAAATAACTAGAATGAAAATTTGTGATACTTGACACAAATTCACATTGTTTTAGCATTTAATGGTACAGACACACTAGTACACACAAAAAATAGTAATCAATTTCTAGGAGCATTTCTAGACTTTCGGATGTCGATTTTATTGATCAGTGATTCATGTAAACTAAGAAAAACAACTTTTGTAAAAAAGGAATTTGGAAGCCCTACTGATGAGTATGGTCGAAATATACATGTTCAGAAAATTATGTAATAGGGCCATGTATGCCAGACTAAATATCGACCCCTGATGATTTTGTATATCCTTATTCTTAAGTTAAGCTAGTCATGATTTAATCAACCAAAAATAACTAATTGAGGCCTTCTAGAAAGATTTGTTCTCCATCAAAAAGGAGACTTGTACTAGTTTTTCATATCAAAAAATATTTCAACTATCTAATTCATATTCTCAAGAGATGCCTATCGAATTTCATCTTTTCTCCCATCGGAAGATATCTTGTCCAGATTTTAACCCGAGTTTCATATTTCCATAGGAGAATTCCCGAATAGAGAGTCTCGAAAGAAATGACAAAAACTAGACCTCCAAAGAGGGGCCATAACAATGACAACAAGAATGTAGCTGAGCCGACCGTGGTCAATGAAGAATCACAGGATGTAATCTTTGAGGAATTTGCGTCAGAAGAGAGCGATGAGGAATTCGAGTACAAGCTGACAGATAAAGATGAAGCCAGGGTCCTCTCCAGAGGCATCAAATCACAACAAAACGCTGGTGAGTAGATTATAAAGTAAATTTATTCAACTGAGGAAAACTACTTGGATCTCTCTACTTGAGACCATTATGAAGGTTTTATGAAAAAATGACACTTGAATACGTTTTCCTGTCGATTAACATGTGAAAAACTACATGACTTTTGATAAAAATCGCATATTTTTTACATGTTTAATTTCCTCCTTTTGGGACCTGAATCAAGTTGTACTACTACATTGACTCGAAAAATATAGTAGCATGTGACTGTCCTCAATTTTAATGACCAATCAAATTTCTTTGTCCTCAATGAATTTTGCTCCCTGCCTTATTTTTCAGTACACAGGTTTTTATGACGAATTTGGAGTTTAAACAAATAACCGTGATGCTATCACAGTTATTTGAATTATACGTCTAAATCAGGCGTTTTTCAATATCAAAAATAGTCAGTCGGGGCCAAAATTTGATTGTAGAAAAATTGTTATTAAGCATTTAGGCATTAATTAGTTTTCAAGTTACAATTCATCTTCCCTCAATTTTTCGCCTATTGTCTTTGTGAATGAAAAACAGCAATTATTGGAAATCATTGTTGCTTACAATTGTGTTATGAAAACAACAACATTGTGTCGCATTACATTGTGTGTACTCTCTCACATTTGAGATGAGATCTCAGCATAGAGTCTGTTGTGTTTTCCTCCAATATTCTTTTCCATGAGAATTTCTAAATCTTTCGAGTTGAGATAGGTGTGCGAAAATCGAATTTCTTTGATAAAACTCAGTTTCATGTCTCCCAACGATCTAAGAATCCTTTTCTACCGCTTGAATAAAAAAGGGGATATTAAGTGAGACTCCCTGATTCATTACGGAAATGGGGGAATCATGAATTTCTACTCCCTCTCTCACTCTCAACTAAGGAAATCAACTAATTCTTTCATATCCCTTTCTCACAAAAAAACACATCTCTGTCTTCAATGAATTCTCTTAAATATATTAATGATATGTTTCTATAAAAAAAAAATATTTTTTCGCCTCCTTTCAAATTTGCTAGATTGAGTTCATGTTTCCCATATTTCACATATTATTATTATTAAATCTATGCTATGTATTGATGAAAGATTTTTGTCCAATCATTCAAGGAATCCATCTATGCTTTCCATCATATTCTTCTTGCACGCCATTTCTTCATCTCTTACTTCATCAAACATGATGAATGGCATCTTGGAAATACACAGAGCTTTGTATTCTTTTGTGTAGATTCTTTTCGTGCTACTCATGAGTACCAATAATGTAATGAGGAAAAATTGCGCCCAATTTTATGAATTCTCACAACTTCTCACAAGCTGAACTGTACATCATCGTCTCTAGACTAACATTTTGTGTATAAGGGTATGATGTACAAAGTACAGATTTGAATTCACTTGAATCCACTATTAATCCTCGTAAAAAGGTAAATTGCAAAAATCTATTTCAAAAAAAACTAAAAAAACACGTACAATCAATTTTTCAGCTAGAAATAATACTTTATTCAATCAAATTTTGAGGTCTACTGACCATCTCTTATTTGGGATTGAGTTTTATTGATCGAATATATTTTTCAAGGGAAAGAAACTGAATTGCTTGCAAATTTTTGAGTGGGAATCATGCTCGCTATCAAGAGATCAGTAAACAATTTTTCCCCTTTACTGATTGAATTTAAATTCTAGTTTTATCCTCTGGTATAAATATTTTGAAGTACGTTATTATGAAATTGCATTATGAGCCAAGGGATTATCCTAAATGTGTTTAGGGCTGAATGATCATTGTTCTTCAAAATGTACCGTAAGCTGTCGATTTGGCCAAAAATATTTAAAATCATAAAATAAGGACTCTTTGACTACTTTCAAAAAAAGAACTGACGAGAAATTTTTTTCGCAGCTTACAGTTGACTGAATCTTGGTCAACCTCTTTTAAAGGTCAGCTTTATAAAATAAAAGTGTTCAAATTCACGGTAATTTTTCGGTAAATTATTTTCTTGGCTTAAATTATAGAGTGGTATTCACCTGTTATTATTTTTCAGGTAACAATCATCAAGGTAGAATAAATAACTTGGCAAACATTTGAATTCGCACACAAAAGTTTACAATTTACAATACGTTTACAATAAATTTAGATACGGCCAAATGTGTATAGTGCTACTAAGATGATTATCGTCAAGTGATTTCACTTTTTTCGCTTACTCGAATAATTAAAAAATTAAATTATAGAAATTGGGTGGAGATCCTTGTTCATAATTTCATTTTTCCTTACTCAGTCATTCTCCGATCTCCCTCGTACACACACGAACATTCCCAATAATCCCATGTTATGCATTGGATTATATAATTGTAAAATTTGATAAAATCGTGGATTATCGCTGAGAGAATGGGAATGAAAAAAAATATTCATTTCCACTTGTAATTTAATTTTTATCAGAAAATTAATTTTTTTTTTGTCCCCCCCCCCTCTCAATTGTCTTGGCAGTGATAAATTTTCTTGCGACTACTTTTCCTGCCAACTTCAATGAAGCTAATTTTGGTTTGATCTGCTATATAATATAATTGCAATCGTCTTTCATCTTTTGTTTTTCTCTCTATTTTCTCTCAATGCGGAAACTATAGAATGACGAGATTAAATGGGGGTTTCGAAATTAATTAGATTAACTTTAAATTAATTAATGTAGACAATTATAAATATTGATTAATGCTAAAAATACGTTGATTGTTAGGGCTACCAGATGAGTGTAAACATTTTTTCGAGCATCCACATTTCTTTCCTCGAGAGAATCAGCAACGTATCTACTCGTGGTTTGGTAAAGACCTTTCATTGAATATCCAAAACCAAATATAATTGAGATTATCCTTTGGTCGCATAATTATGCCCAAGATATGTTTTCACAAGTCTTTCACATCGATAAAAAGGTTTAAAAAACGTTTTACACTGTTTAATCTTGATTCAATAAATGCCTAAATTTCATACAAGATTTGTCAAAAGTCTTAAAAAAATGAAATTTTGAAAATTGTAACTAATTTTTACAACTGCTCCCATTTCCCCAAATTTAATAAGATCTGAGCGAGGTTCTATTTGAGAAATTCTCAGCCTTGGATCATACATCGTTCTCAAAGTATCCGATAATTGCCGAGCAAATAAAGATTTTCCTTTTAAATCATTAGTGCTTTCCATCTCAACAAATTAGTTTCGAGTTTTTTCATTTTAGAGGCGATGAATTCTATATTGAAAAAATGCTGCCACGTAGTATGACAGGTCAAAGCTAGTTTTGTTTGTGTAACGGTAGAATTTCATCATTTTTTCAAGAGTTATCAAAAGTTGTAAATACAATTGGTTCTCACTAATGAGTACCTCGAGGAAAATACTAATCCCCTCATTAGAAAAAGAGTATCTTGATTTCAATAATTATTTCTCCCTCGGTTATCGATCAGATGCTTATTTTCAAAAATAGGCGAAAAAATGTGGTTTAGGGTTCTAAAATAGTCCAAGAGCGAATGCATTTTTTTGTTAATTCTCCCAAAATTAATACTCATCCCTGGTAGCCCTAGTCATTACTTTATGGAATTAATTTGTCGTTTAAGCAAATTAGCACTTGCTTCCAAAGAAATATTTTCATTGTAGAAAGGAAGGAGAATTATTGTTTATTCTCTCTGCTCACTCCAACAGAATGAATGCTCAATAAACTTACCTTCTTTCAACATTCTATTAATCTACGCTAACTGTTCATGTTAAAGAACAATAAATTCCCCTCCCCTTTTGACTGACGTCAGAGGGATTTGGTTTCTCCATCTATTTATTTTCGCTCCTTTTTCATTAGCTGTTTTCTTGTGTGATTTTTAGTAATAAAAAATCCACACAATCCCTCAGAATCATAAATTCAATTTAATCTATGCAAAATGAAAATTTGGCATCTTTCATATTCCCTATCCAAACTCAAGTGAAGCATGGCTCTTATTTGTGAGGAGTATTTCCATGTAGATTATGCTCTTTGTATGCGAGCCATTAGTATTCGTTCCTGACTTTTCTCAAATATTTCATAATTAACTATGAATGAATTTTTATAGTAAACTTATTCATTTATTTTAGAATTCATTTCTATATTTAACCTCGTGAAAAATAGTTTGTACAATAGGGAAGTTTCTTTGCACATCATTAGAGATGGATACGAGGGACTCCGAATCGACGGAATAATAATAATTGTAAAAAGGGGGGGGGGTTTGACAAGACGTTTTGGGACTGGTTGGATCATTTCCTTCTTCAGTTGTCTTTAAAAGTTTTAAAAGTCAAAAGAGCAGCATTCACATCCCAAGGTTCCGTCGATAAATCACCCTCATTCTCGCACTAAATATATATCGTCTACCCCACTCTCTCATTGGTCAATCTCTCTCAAGTTCATCCAGCATACACCATCTACTTTACAGGACTCAAAAAACCAATCTACTCTATTTTAATTTTTCCTAACAACTAAAATTTTTTCCCAAACCATTAGTTTTATTAAGAGACAGATCCAATATATACCTAATATTTGTCAACAACATTTTTGAGTGTAAAAAAAGTTTTAAAAAAACTCAGACTTTCTGACTGGCCAACTTTCAAATTGGGATAATGAGTTGACGTTTTATTCGCTCATCAATATCCAAAAATGCGGATCAGCGAAACTTGAGACAATTCTCTCATTTTGTGGCACTTGAGTAAGGAAGAACGTTTTCATTAAACTGTTTATTCAAAGTATATCTCTATCCTCAATTTCAGTCTATAATAATCAAAATATTGATAAAAATGTACTGTTTTCTACTCCACTAATTGTTCCATCATGAACATGTCACTTTAGAAGGGTGAATATATATTTGAAAGAAGATTATGTTTTCACTCATATGAGAAAAATTATTTGAACCGATTCATTCATACTTTTTAATCACCTAATTGGATCATGAAATTGTCATGGTATAATTCATGTATTTTGTCATTGACAGAAAAAATTAATGTATTATTTACTTTTGTGAATATGATTCAATTCTGATTCATTTCTGAATGTCAATATTTTTTGATGAATAAAAGGATTCACGAGCCTCAAATTAATAAAAATATTGATTCTTGTAGTCTGATAGCTTAATTCATTTTACATCATAAGGAAACCTTGTTCATAGTGTTAAGAAGAGGAATGATATTTTTCTTTTCAATAAAAAACTCTAAAATCAACTCTTGCAGTAACGGGGAATTAAAAATCTATGTTTTAAAATTATTTCGGAGATCACATTAATTCCATTTGCCAGCTCTAAATAACTTTTGGATAAGAACTACTCATAAATAGAATCAACTCGTTCACTTATGAGTAGTGCTTATCCCACGAAATATAACACTTTTTAATATGACGATCTTTCCAAGCATTCTCACTAGTTAACCTAACAAGATCTAGATAACTCTTTTCTCAAAATTACCCAAGTTATCTCCCTTTAGTAAATGTGCAGCATCTTTAATTTAGTGTATTTTTCCAATCTGATTAATTATGAGGAAGATTCTCTTTCATCAAAATTTTAAATCGTTTCCTAGTCTAACTCGTCTCAGATTAGATTTTAATCCTCAATCAGATTAGAAAAATGAGAGAGAAATGAAAAACTTTGAGTTAATATTAAATACTTTATTAATTCTCTGATATATGGCCTCCCACTGTTATAATGCAAGAGGAAAATAAAAATGAGAATTTTTCTACTTTTTCCCATAATTGATTCTTGTAATTTTTATGAATAATTAATACTATTTTTCTAATTAGTTAATTCGAATACGTTTCTCATATCTCATCCACTTTACTTTGTAAATAGTTTCAAACCTTCCTCCTCATTTGAACCCAAGGAGAGTTAGACTCGGCTAAGATAAAAAAGTATGAAAAATCCGAAATATTATCGTACTTTGTATACAAAGTGTTTTGAAATGTGAGACATTTAGGTTATTTTTGCTCTTCAAATATTAACATTTTTGCCAAATTAAAAATTAATCCAAAAATTCAATTCTATTTTTCATCCTTGTGGGATACAATCGGCGTGGAAGGAATGAAGAGAATCTATCATGTTGTAGAGAATATTGAGTTTAATGATGCATTTCACGAGTTTTTTTTTTATCCCCACTCAAAAATAAAAGAGTTAACATTATTGCTCAAGGGACTTTTCATTTATTTGAGTACTTGGTGCATATTCTCTTGGCTTTAAATTTTTTCCTTTAAAGTGTTCTAGCAGCCCTAATTATTTCTCTTAGCACAATGGGGTAAACTGAAATATGAAAGCAAATTCTGATCAGAGAGATTTCTCATGTCACTCATTCAAAAATTAGACTCTACAATTGATCTGTGAATATGTCACCGGTAGCATTCTCAAAGTTGTTCTAAAGTACAACAATAAAGTTTTCTCACAAATCTACATTGGAGAATGCGCAGATGGAGAGTGAATTCTTTATGCACGAATCTATGAATTAATAATCTCTTTTGAATCCGAAAGTAAAATTAATTCGTCACTTGGACCAAGAATAAAATATTCTACCCTTACATGTGCATTTTTGTCAACACTAGAAAGGGAATAAATCTCAAAGATTTATTAAAAATTCATCAAATTACCTCTACGCATATCTTCATATTGCTTGATTTTATTTTATTAAATTCCAACCAAATCCCCTCTCTAGATGTCAGTACAACCTCGAGTATTCAGACAACGCCAAAAGACGAGTTTGGCGCCAAAGATCTCAGGAACATCCTCAAGCTAAGAGTGGACCATCAGAACCGTCCCATCTGGGTGGGACCTGACGGCCATGTCTTCCTAGAGACCTTCTCGCCAATCTCAAAGCAAGCCGAAGACTTTCTCATTGCAATCAGTGAGCCAGTCTGTCGTCCAGAGTGCATTCACGAATACAAACTGACCTCTTATTCCCTCTACGCTGCGGTCTCTGTGGGCCTCCGGACAGATGAAATAATCGGTTGCCTACGGCGTCTCTGTAAAACTGACCTGCCCTCTGGCATTATCGATTACATTCGCTCTTGCACTGTCTCTTACGGTAAGGCGAAGTTGGTGCTGCGCGGTGGCCGTTACTTTGTCGAAAGCAAATTTAAGGACTTTCTGAAGAAGCTCATCTCCGACCCTGTCATTAAGAATTGCATCGTGAAGAATCCCTCTGTCGACTCTGACCTCCTCGAGGATCACATGTACAAGCTCAGCGAAATGGGCCTAGACTCGGTCCAGGCGGATGATAAGGCTACCGCTAGCTCTAACGCATCCAATCAGAATATGAATGGTAACGGAATTTTGAATCTAGACTCAAAAGTGAGTTATCTTTTGATTTACACTCTTTACGCATATTTGGCTTGCTTGAATTTGGACTACCGAAGGAGGGACTCAATCTAAGCATTCTTAGCAATTTATTGTTTTAAATCATAGATTTTCAGCTAGATATCTGCATTATCTTGATGAAAAAGCACAGTTCTTTTATTCGTTAAAATTTTCCAGCTGGGTGGAATAAATATATTTTTTCCATTTTCGTGGTGCTCATAATAAACTATGCCTCAACAATCCCATCAGACACAGATTAGGACCTGATATGGAGTCACTTTAGAAGACTGCTATGGGTCTTTATCCTTCTTTTTTCAAGATCTTTTCCAAGTAATTATCTTGGTAAGCTTGTGTGGGGCCCAATAAACGCCCCAAACGATTTTATATGGGTAAACGCCCAACCATTCGGGATTTTCTATTTGTTTCAGAAAGTAGAAACGTATAATTGTGCATTATTTTGGCCCATGTATCGTAACACCTATAATCTTTGTATTATTTCAAGTTTTAAACAATATTACTCTCAACTTTTTGGTAAAATATAAATAATTTTGAACAGCAGTGTCAACATTCGTCATTGAAAAAGAGCAGCCCTTATACAACTTCACACAAATTCACACAAATACTCAATGAAGTACAAGAACATCTTCGAACAATAAATAATTTTCCTAATAAAAAGCCTCATAGCTTTTCGTCACAAGATGCTGCAAAAAACTTTCTAAACTTGTATTTTGACCCCAACATTCCGATAATTTCAAACATCACGTTCTTGTTAATTATTGAAAAATTTCCAATAATCTAATCTCTTTATTCATCATGAAAAATCTATTTTCCATTTTTCTCCTTCACTCTGAATGTATCTAATTCCAGAACACGCACCTATCAAGATGAGAATGCTTGTGATTAGCATATTTTGTCAAATCCTCAGAATATTGTGGGTAGGTAGGGCTACCAGAAGTATCTCTTATATGGAGGGTTTGGTTCAAAATAAATTATTATTGGCCTGTTAAATAAAAAAACTAATCAGCCAATGAGAATCGTTTAAAATGTATTTTATGCCTAACCCTCCATATAAGAAAGGCAAAAATGAAATTTGATCAAGTTACAGAACCCTTCGGGTGTTTAGCCTTTAATATTAAAAATCGCTAGAATGTGCTAACTGTTTATACATCCATCTAGATTCTCCAAATGTACATGCAAATGGATGCTATTGAAGCTGCAGAAGAAGAAGACGAATTCAACCTAGAGAATGCCTCAAAGACTGCCGGTGGGGACCTTATTAAAGATGGCAAGCAGAACCCAAACGCCTTCATTGGCGACAACGATAAAGTGGACGTAACAGCAATCGGTGTGGAGAATAAAGCCGAGGACGGTGTCGTCTCTGAGGCTCTAAAGGCCAACCAACAGACCATGGTCATAGAGATGAACCAGGACCAAATCGAGGTCCTTCAACAGCGTTGTGTCGAACTGGAGATCCCACTTCTAGCTGAATACGACTTTCGTCAAGATAAAGTGAACAAAGATATACCCATGGACTTGAAGGCTAGCACCACGCTGAGACCCTACCAGGAAAAGAGTCTACGCAAAATGTTCGGCAACGGCCGTGCGAGGTCCGGCGTTATTGTGCTCCCCTGTGGTGCTGGGAAAACGCTGGTCGGTGTTACCGCGGCGTGTACAATTCGCAAGCCGACGTTGTGCCTGGCGACGAGCGCTGTCGCTGTGGAACAGTGGCGAAATCAATTCAAGATGTGGTCCACTGTGGAGGACAGTCAGATCCTCCGCTTCACGTCCGACGCCAAGGATCGTCCCGGCTCGAAGGCTTGCATCTGCATTAGCACCTATTCTATGATTGCGTTCACATCTAAGAGATCTTACGAGGCTGAGAGGATCATGGACTGGATCAAAGGTCAGGAATGGGGCATTATGGTTCTAGACGAAGTGAGTCAACAAGCACTGTGATTTTTGAATGCGTTTTGAATTTCCTCAAGATTCTTATAAAAATAAGCTTTTGCTAGCTTTGGGTTTTAAAGAATTTATTTTCCATTTGAATAAATTGTGACTTTACACTGACTTCCTGAATAGAGTCTGAATTACTACAATTCATTGAACATTTTTGAATGAATGAGTGAAATAATATCACGGGCATCATAATCTCAATATACACTTTACATTTTTTTTTATCTCAATAGTAATAATTATAACGATACCAGAATATTGGATTTCTTTCAATCTGAAATGCATGCGTACACGAATTTCCACTCAGTTAATTATCTCAATAATTATTAACATCAACTTTCTTAATCAGAAAACTAAAAAGGACTTTTTTACAAGGCTAATATATCAAAAGATGGCTTACTTCTAAACTAAAATTAGCTGATTATAAAATATCATTACTGCCCTAATGATCATAATTTTATTATTAGTTTCTTTAGATTCTATGGATCATTCTAAGAAACATGGTAAAAAAGTATTTGCTAACTCCACTCATGAGGCAATGAAGAAAAATGCATTCAATTTTATTGGGTCATTTAAAAGTAAATAGATTTTATTTTCCACCATCCTCCAGCGATTAGGTAGCTTTTCTTCGCTAGAAGGCTTCACTTTTCTGATCAACATAAGATGCAACCCACGTTTTGACTTCAGATCTTTTTCTGATAGTTTGTCCCCAAGAAAATTCCTAAACTAAGAAAATTTTGGTCAACCTTTACATTCAGCTGGCTACAATAAACACCTGAGTTTAGTCTTATTCCATTTTCGAGAGACTCCCCTTCAAATCCCACCAAACATAGAAAGATAAATTCTTCTGATATGGGGTCACTTTTGCCATGAGATCTTTTTCTTTTAAAATTCTTCAAAAATATCCATTTTTCATCACTCGTCATAATCCTGTGAAGAAATAGGTATTCTTCATGTTTTAGGATTGAGAACTTTCTTTCAACAGGGCCTTCAACTGCCCATCGACAGACAACCCTGGTCTTCCTGATTTTGGCAAGTTTTCAAGGTTAAAATCTCCGGCAGAGGATTTCGCTAACCAATTTCGAACAGTTCTCACTTAGACTGAATCATCCCCAAAGACATGACAAATTTCTTTGATCTTTGATGTTGCGTTAAGGCCTTTTTTGAAGAGAAAGAGCATAACTTCCCGATAATTCAGGCTCGATATAACCTCACTCATTGCTCGTTAATTTGAAAATGAAAAGGATGTTTTAATCTATGATCCATCATCTTTCTTTTCAACCCGTGGGAAAAGTCATAGAAAGAAATGACGTGAGACTTGAATAAAATGCAATTACCTCGAATGACCTAAATAAACGTTTGGTGGTTATGGTTTCTGGTGCAGGAATCGTCCTTGGTCTTAGTTGAACGTTTGAAATTCCTCCTCGCAGAAACAAGGTATCCTATCAACTTTGGAAAGGGAATAAATCACAAATTTAGTTTCCCATTTTTGATGAATTGATGCTGATCCGATCTAGTTTTCCCTGCAAAAACATATTAATTATCATCAACAGTTGACCATTGCTATCAAAATTTATGTGTGTATGTGGATACTACTTTGGGGAAGCTAACGCTGAGTAAGTATATCTATGGAAGTCACTCGAGCGAAGGAAATATATTTCCCATCTCTGCTAGTGCCCACACCGCATTCATGGTAAATATATTTCTTCTCAGCATTCTATTTTTATCCTCCTGATTAAAAGTACGAGCGCTTCAATGTTTGACTTTTATTTCTGCTTTTATCCGAATGATGTATTGCTTGGTCATTTGAGCTGTGGTTGGACACTGAGCGATATAGGCAACCTAAGACTTCCTCTAACAGCTCTAACGGCCCTTTTTTTGCCAATTTTTGACTAACAGTCCATGACTCGTTTTTTGCTTGAAATTTAAAATCCAATACCGTCAGTAATAATATTAGGTTGTTAAGAAAGAAATGTCGTTTTTTCTAACCATTTCTTGACAGGATTATTACATGTGATGAAAATAATACTGGTAAAATATCCTGGTAATTCCGATCAGAAGATCCAATGGCGACCCCTAAAACCCCAAAAGGTTCCAAAACAAGGTTATGATCTGTTCCTGGTAGGATTTGAAGGGGACAATCTAATATGATTTGATGCAAAATGGTCAAAGAGTAAACTCAGAGGTCTATTGTACTCAACATGCAAAAATTTGATCAAAAATCCCTGAATTAAGACCAGAAATTTCTGACTTGTATTGGGAAACACTTTTTCACCCACCCTATTTTCCTGACTTTGCTCCAGCAGATTGTTATCTTTTCCAAGATATGCAGAATCATCTTATGGGTATAGATTTCACTTTTGAATCAGATTTAAACCATTTTTATTGTTGATAATAGAATTTTTTGTAGAGAAAAAGGTTATTTAGATTTCACTCAAAATACAACATTTCTTTCTGAACAACCTAATAATTCTCGCAAGGAAAGTCACCAAAGCGTGCAGAGTGTGCATATGCTTTTGAACCCTTTTACACACTTCAGTGTCAAAAGCCATAAGAGTGATAGAGATGAAATAATTAATTCAAAGACTCCTCATTGGCTGATAAGGGGGGGGATTCCCTGCTTGAGACCACGAAGAAGGTTCTGCGAGATTCTTCATTCGTTTTGTAAAAGTTATTGTCCCAAGACATACGCAATGTTTTGAATACTTGACGATGTTATCAAGCTTTTTCACTATTTATCCTAACAAGATCTAGAGAACTCTTTTTTTAAGAGGAAGCTCATAAAAATGCTCAAAATTACCCGAGTTATCTCCCCTTTCCAATGTGCAACATCTTTCCAATCCGATTATTTTTGAGGAAAATTAATTTTTCATCAAAATTTAAAATCGTTTCAAATTACGAAAATTTCATAAATAATTTTTTATTTCTAGAATGATTTCCTTTTTTGAGTGGTTTCAGCCAGACATTTAGCTTACATTATAGGGTTAGGGGCTTATTCCTAGTAAATTTGAGTTAATATCTATGATTGAGATTGTTTGAAAACAGAAAACCCTAAAGTTAAATGAGTCAGCATCATAGATAATAAAATTTGAGCATTTTTTTTGCAAAATAATTTTTTCTATTTTTCATGAAACCAGATTCACATTTTTGATATGAGAAATTGCTTCCTAATGAAATGTTAGTGATGATACTACAGCACCGCTATAAATATTGATTTTCTCTTGGAAAATGAAGCGTTATAAAAGTTATCTCCCTCTCAATCATAACTATTGTTGGTTTATTTAATTTTCCAACCAAAAGTTTATGCCTTTCATACTCTTGGGAAATCAGTTTGATATTTTTTTGAATTTTGGATCCAAAAATCTACTCTGTCAAGAACTCAGATATACTTTAATAATTAAATTGGAAGAGATGAATTTTGTCAAATTTAAAAAAAAATTTAAAAATTCCTTGCGAAAAATTGACTTCTCAAAATGATTTAGGAAAGCATATTTTATTGATAATGCTGAGAAGAAAATCCTTGTTTTTTCAGCTTTGCTATTTTTATTCAGAGGTTTTTTAGGTAAATTTAATCATCTTTGACTTCTGAGTTGTAAAATTGAATTGACTAAAATAAGTAAAATTTGAAATAAAGCTAAATTGTGCATCCCCTAATCGCAATATTCGCCTCTCTAGGTGCACACGATACCAGCAAAGATGTTCCGTAGGGTCCTAACCTTTGTGCAGGCCCATTGTAAGCTCGGCCTCACCGCCACTCTAGTCAGGGAAGACGACAAGATTACCGATCTCAACTTTCTCGTCGGGCCAAAGCTGTACGAGGCAAACTGGTTGCAATTAATGAAGCAGGGCTTCATCGCCAAGGTCCAATGCGCTGAGGTCTGGTGTCCAATGAGCGCAGAGTTCTACAAGGAATTCCTCACGGTAAGCCATAAGCAGTGAAATTTCAATGAATTATATAAAAACAAATACTATCAACTACGCTTCAATGAATGATAGTGCAAATGAACTGTGCCTTCTGTCAAGGCATAAGACAAGATTATACTTTGTTAACCAGCGTGGGTGTGTGTGTGTGTGTGAGCATGCCTGTTTTAGTGTGTGTTTGTTTCAAATTATCAATTTCTATTTTTTTACGATCGTTCCTATCTGGGGGTATATAAAAAACTAATAATAGCTGTCAAATTAAAGCTATAATAATTTATAATTTATAAAGCTTTATCTATTTTGGTGAAAAATAATGATTTTCTCTTATGATATATATTACATCGTGTAAGCGTGAATATTTTTATTTACAACTTCCATTAAAGAGGGAAAGAAAAAATCTGAAAAAAAAATTCACTTCTGAGTGATGTGAACTTTTCGATATGAAGCCTCACAAAATCTGTCCTTCTATTATTCCAAGCTACAGATCCCTCGAGAGCCTTCTGTTCTAAAATTGCACTTATTATTTTCTCAATGAATAGCGTTTTATTTTACGATATCATTGAATGAAATCCAAAATAGTATAATTCGCTTATAAATCATCTGAATACAGTATTTAAACAAGAATGAGACATTTTGACATGAGGAGACCTCAAATTTCATAAAAACGCTAAAAGTTTTGGATAGCTATTTGAAGACAGTCATTTTGTAAACTATGTGACTTTCTATCGATCTCGACAATCTTCATTTCGAATCTGTTCTGTTTAAGGTAAAACAAAAAGATATCTTTTTCGATTATAATTCTATTCAAATTTCATGCTTACTTCAGAGAGAGAAAGATTCAATTTGAAAATCTTCAAAGAGTAAATGTTATACCCTCTTTTGAGCAACTAGAGTAGAAGTTAGATTTAAACAAGAGATTGCTCAAATATCCTCAAAAAATTTATTTATTTCTATCTTGAAATTCTATCAAACTTTGAAAACATTCAACTTTTCTTGAAAGTCTCTGCTAAATTTTCAAAAACGCCACAGTTATTAATTTTGAAAGAATTTGATCAAGTTCAAATGGAGTCTAGAATTTGATCACTCTTGAAAGGGATTTGAAAAAGGATTTTGAATTTAAAAATGGGAAAAATAATCAAAATTATTTTTCAAGAAATTTGCTAGTGCATTTAAGACATTTTCATCTCTCGACCCGAGGGTCCTACACATTCTTTAATGTGTAAATATTAAAGTGTTGGACAACTATTACTAGCGAGTAGGATGAACGGAATGAGATCATTTAAAGCAATAATGAAATTTTAATCTAGATGAAATCCATGAAGAAGCTCCTTTTAGCTGTGATGAATCCGAACAAGTTTAGATCATGCGAATACCTGATCAAGTATCACGAAAAGAGAAAGGACAAGATTATCGTATTTTCAGATAACGTTTTCGCTCTGAAATACTACGCAAAGACAATGGGAAGGCCATATCTCTACGGCCCCACTGCGCAAGCTGAGCGTATGCAGATTCTGCAAAACTTTCAACACAATCCTAATGTGAGTTTCTGTTTTATTAGATTGAAAAGAAATAAAAAAATTCCATTTTACCAGGTGTCTATCATGTTTCAATTTTCCTAATACAGTATATATCTGAATTTACTCTTAACTGTACTGACATGTTTTAGAAAATTGTTTTTTTTTCAAAAATAAATAAAAAAGATATTCTTCTTAACTTAAATGTACAAATTTCTATAAAAGTTAAGCCAGCGTTAACATTGAGAGTTTCTTCATTAAATCAAACCTTTTCTGAGTTATAAGCGGTTGTTAAGCGGGGTTTAAATGATGATTTTTTTTCTATGAAAAAGAGTAAGGTTCTCTTAATAAAAATAATAATCATAAAACTATTTAGGTCTCAACGATATTTGTATCAAAAGTTGCTGATAACTCCTTCGATCTCCCCGAAGCAAACGTCCTCATTCAAATAAGTATGCACGGTGGTTCTCGGCGTCAAGAAGCTCAAAGATTGGGTAGGATTCTTAGGAAGAAGAAGGGCATGAACACTGACACGTACAACGCCTTCTTCTATTCCCTTGTCTCACGCGACACTATGGAAATGCAATATGCTTTGAAGCGTCAGCGTTTCCTTGTCAACCAGGGCTACGCCTACAAAGTGATTACGCACCTCGAAGGAATCGAAAATGACGAAGCTCTAAAGTTGGGCACAAAGCAAGACCAACAACAGCTCCTCATGAGAGTTTTGGCTAGCACAGATGAGGATGCCGTAGAAGAAACGTTGCCTAATGATGGGGGACCTAATAAGAAGGCACGCGGGACAATTTACAAATCCTCAACCAATATGAATTCCATATCCGGTGCTGATCAAGCAGTCTACATGGAGAATCAGTATAACAAGAGATCCAAAGATCATAAACATCCCCTATTCAAGTTGTTCCGTAAATAAATATCTATTTTTGTATTAAACCCTATATCTCTCTGCTATTACTCGAAATAACTAGTTAGAATTTAGATTAAAATTTACAGTTACATATCCATGAGAAATTCTGTAATCTGAATTTGAATTCCCACTTAATATTTATAAAAGTAGTTTATGAATACCTGATTACGTTTTGTTTAATTCCATCATTAGCATGATATTCGATGACTGTTCAATCAACCGCACAAAATAAACTTTGAATTCAGTCTTGAATGTTTGTCATCTAGATTTCTTAAAATATTTTCCAATGTCCAGTGAGAATAAATTCACCGACGATCCGATTATCGATACAAGTCAAGGATATAAAAACAATATTCCCTCCATGAGTGAATCTCAAAGTGATTTGAAAACGTGACACTTTTCGAGAGAACTTAACTAATTCGCTTTTTATCTCCTTCCAGATCAACCCTCAAAGACGGTGAATATGCCAAAGATAGCTATCGACTCGTTGAAGCTCGAAGACCAGAGTGGGATCGAGAGTGACGTGTCCGCTGTGGCTGTACTCCACGCTCATCGAAGAAAACGTTTGAAAGATCGTGATACAAGTCAGAGCGAAGGTACATTAAAACTTTGATTCAGTTTCATCAACTCTTTAATTAACATCTCATTTAAAACCTTTCCAGTTGACGATTCCGATGGTGAGTTCAATTCCAAGTGATTCTGCAGAAAAAAAAGATCCTAAATTATTTTGCAAATTTTGGACAAAGAATTTGATTTTGAAATTTAATTGAGTATCCCTAACATTAATTTGAGCCCAGAACTCAGCTATTAATTTGTTAAATTCCTTGTTTTTGCAGCGCCTCGAGGAGTCATGTTCCTGCTAGGAGATGGGGAAGAACAACCGCACAACCTGTTCTGTGAACTAGACGAGCTTTGCGACCCTGACGGAAAGGGGGAATTGGAATGGCGCGAAACTGCTAGGTGAGATATTTTGAAAAGATTTTCTCTAGATTGTCTCATTTCTAACACATGAAAAAGAGCTACATTTCTTCTTGTACGTAGTTCCGTTTAGAATTGATCTTTTATTCTTTTTATGATTTAAACTTTGGCTAATTATATTTTTCACACCTGAACTCATGAAAGAGTCAAATTCAGGATTTGATTTGATCAAACTGTGTGATTACTTCTTATCTAGCAAAGTTATGGAGGGGTCTAGGAATTTCATAAAAGAATGAACTTTAAAGTAAATAGATTTTTTTCGACCAATCTGTATACTTTACAACATAAATATACAGTAGAACACTGATTCGGACCTCTGACGTAATTTTTAGCACGCTTGATTGTACACGAAACTGTGTAGTTTGAATTTTCTTTGAAAAGCATTACTCTATTATATATAATTCAACCCCTCATTTGAATTCGAATAGAGGCAATTTAATTTTTTTGTTCTCAAAAAAATGAAAGAAATCAAACTGCAACTCGGAGTATAATTGAATTCTGCAAGAAACCAAAGAAAATATATCAATAAAAGTACACTATTGTAACAACACGATTTCGAAGGCATTTCTTTTCAAAAGTTGTTTCTAAGAATGAGGCTTTTAAACGAGAGAGTTCAATATCTTTAACTAAGTAAATAATCAAATTCTTTCTCTTTCTCTCCAAGATGGATCAAATTCGAAGAGGACGTTGAGGAAAACGGCGAGAGATGGTCTAAGCCGCATGTGGCCACAGTCTCATTGCTCAGTCTATTCCAGGTCAGAAGCTGCCTGGATAAGGCCATCATTATGTTCAACCTTGAAGCAAATAACATCGAACAAATTTCAGGTGAGTCTCTCTCTCTCTCGAGTGCCAATAAATCAATCAACGGTTTTTAAAGAAACTAGACAAGAAGAATGAAAGATTTCACCAGCCATCAAATGCCTGTCAAATCATTCATTTCTTTTGTTTATTTCTTCTCGAAAAGCTGCATCATGTCCTCTTCATCCATCTTGGGTCCATAAATGGCAATGCTCAAGATTTGTAATAGATGTCATTTTCATAATTAAAGTAAATTTAGTAAACTGGTTAGTCTTCCCAGAGAATTAAATCAAAATAATTTTCTTCCTTCTTTTGTCAATGTTTATTCCCAACTTCTCCCTCGTTTCAATGAATAATAGTAAATTTGTAAAAGATTTCTGTGGCTTGCTCCTCTTTTGCCATCTTGGACATACCAAAGTCCATAAGAGGAGTGGAAATAGGCAATCCACACACATTCACACCTGAAAGCTTTTGATTGCTTACTTGTATTAAGAATATCGAACAAAAGTCTAAGGGAGAGAAAAAATTTTGATTCTTCTACTTGTGACCATGAAGAATTTTTTAGGCATAAACTTTGAATAAGAGCATGAACTTCGTATGGTGAGTGGTAGGGCACTGCTTTTTGAGATAAGAAAACTATTATGAAATTTTTTTTTTTAATTAATTGATTCGTGATAGAGTTGAAAAACTCATTAGTAATGACTTATTTTTTCCCAAGCCATTCCAAAAATAAGTATTAACTCGATTTTTCTGAAATGCCTCGTGAATATCAATTTTTCTAATTCCTAAACCAAGAAAGTTGAAGAAAATTTTTAGATTTTCAAATATCAGTGTTGAATATGCTTTTTGGAATTAAAAAATAATCAGTTAAAAATGTTCAATTCCTTTCAGGTAACGTAGAAAGATAATCACTCTGAGTTTACTAAAATATTTCAACGATCAATTTCACGAGGTGATTTAATTTTGTTCTAATCTCTGCTAATTTCATCAATTGGTATATTATTTTTCTTTGAAGACTTCAAAGTTTTAAGTCTGCTGATTAGTATGGGACAAATTGAAATCAAATATTTTCTTTCCTCATATATCTTTCTTAAAAAGAAAAAACAAGAAGGCAGGTTGAGAGTGCCCAGTATTGAAATTACTTTTTTTAGCAAAAAAAAATTTTTTATTTGATGAAAAAAATTTTTGTTCATCCGTCGGGGGATAAATAATAAAAATAGGGATTGTCGACAATGCATTTTAAGGATGGGTTGATCATTCTCTTCTTCTGTTTCTTTGATAATTGAAAAGGGTGTAGGGTAGGGCCATGCTTTTTGAAATAATATCACGAGGAATCGTTTTAGAATGCTCAATTATATGATGAAGAACTGATTCTGAGGCTATTTTTATCTTTCGTGCGCCTTGAAACTCTGATGTGTTAAATAAATTCAAATGACCGCCATCTATTTTCCTGCTTTTTAAAGGCTACTGAATGGAAATATCGTCATATTCTGTTCAAGCAAATTATTCCCCTCCTAAAGATAATCAGATTGTTTGAAAATTATTCTCCGTTTAGATTTCGAAATTATGGCTAATTTTCAACTAGATATATCGCGCATCAGTCTCCTATCCCTCACAAAATCTTTAGATAGTCGAGAAAATCTCGGTTCAAATTAATTTGAATACGATTTTCATACACAAATTATTTCGGCACATTTCCTCGTGAAATCATGTCTAGATTACTATTGCGCGCGATCTAAAAAAGGTCAGATCAAAAAGCAGTGCCCTAATGAGTGGGTAGATGTTGACTAATTTTCTTAATTCAAAGAATAGAAAACACAACTAGTGCATGGAACTTTTTCCATGCCGAGTAATCCTAACCACGGATAAGAGTAATCAATGTTGAGTTGATTATGTTAAGATAGAAACCATTTCGGTAATGAAATACATAAACTAAATTGTACTAAAAATGAGAAAAATCTATCGAAACGCTAAATAATTCTTTCCCTTCCTATATACAGTAGAAAAGCTAATTGAGAGACCAAAAGGTAGATTGTTTATGATACATTTGAGACTAATACTAATGATTACACTAAAGTAATACTAAAAATTCATTGTCCTCTTGAGAATTGTTACATTGTAAATGCATCTAACGTATTCCTCTCTCTCCAAACAACAGATCTCGTTCTCGAGAAATTCGTGGACGAGGGCATGCTTCCGGATGAGTTTCGTGAGATCACGAAGGAGATCCTGCTCAAACGCCATCACCATCTACACAACCGGTTGAAGAACAAGTTCATCGGCAAGTCGGCCACCAATCTCCCGCTCATCAGATCTCTCGCCGACATTGGCAAGCGCTACTCCTCTAAGGAGGTGGATAAAGGTGAATGAAAATCTCTTTTGAATGAAATGTGTAAAAATAGTTTACCCCTTCCTTATTTGTAGTAATTTTTTGTTCAATGAAATCACTATCAAATGTCTGTGAATTCATTGCACACTTCTTAGAGAATATTATCTTGTTTTCTAAAAATGTGGAAATCCTTTTTCTGTCAAATCTCTCCATCTCTTTGTCTTTTATTGAGTCAACAATAGTTTTTTGGCTCATTTAAAAATCATCGCAAATTGATTAAATATTTACCTTAATCGTTCCACCTTCATGTTTTTTCAACTAGTCAAATTTTTAAGATATATCAATTTTTGGGTTACTAAAACTTAAAAGTGAAATACTTGGGCCATACTGAGGAGGGGAACTTGAGAGGAAAATCCTCTATAGACTACGAAAAAAATTTAGTTTGAAGGTTCTTGAAAAACTAATTCTTGCAATTTTTAAGAAAATCAAGGGCTTATTATTTCAAGTCGAGGCAAAGTAATATTTTCCCTTCTGTTGATCCTTCCACTTATCGGTCGAGATAATCTATAATATGTAATATAGTCTTGAAAATTGTTAGGTCTCAAATCTATAAGATCCTTAATTAAACGTTTTAAATACAATTTTTTATGCTCTGCGTATTTCCAATCCTGTTTTCTGACATTGCTTTTTCTCAATGTACTTTTGGCCTCAAAAATATAGATAAAACTCTACCTTCGATACATGTTCCCGTTTTTCATGTATAACTTTTTCCATATTGTAACGAAACGTCTTGTCGCTCACCATTGTTATTGTTAAAAACCCTTCATTTGATGAATGAAATTATTTTTAATTAAACCAAGAACCTATTCAAAAAGTTGAGATTACCAGTCATTTTTAGGAAAATATAATTCCTGATGAAGTATCAAATAATCATCCTCTCTTTGTATTCCATCTTCAAAAGTACGAGCGAGTAAGTCGATAAAAGACAAAAGTACACAGAGATTAAAAAGTTTTACTTTGCCCTTTCACTCCAATCTTGGCGGCCGATTCATTTCATTTCTCCCCAATGAGGATAACTTCCATTTCACTAATCATCTATCCATTCTCTTTCAGCAGGCAATCTTAACTCTCGTTCAAGTAAATACTTTTACTACAAATACCTCTAACCACCCCCCCTTTCTCCTCCCTTACGCTAAACCTTTCATGTACTCTCTATTAATCGATAATTGTTTCTTCTTTCATTATACTCTTTTGGGCGACCGGAGACGGTTTTAAGGTCTAACTACAGAATATATATTCGACATAAGATTGGGGCACGAATTGATACTCATCCATAATTTAGTGAGAAATGTGTAGATGCTGTGTTGGCTGAGACGTCAAATCATTCGCTCATCTGATTATGTACTTCTACAGTCTGTGTTTTGTCAATATCTTACTTTGAAAATTTGGCAAACATTTGAATTAAAATAATAAAAAAATTCAAATTGACAATATCAAGACTGTAGCAGTATATTATCAGATGAGCACTCTCAGAATTCCACTAATTTGTTTCGTAAAAAATAATTCTACAGTACTCAAGATTTTCATTATACCGATAAGTCCTAGCGGGACGCAATACTGGCTCATTTCAGCGAATTTTATAGACTGGAATCGCTACGTCTGAGAATTTCAATGAACGTTGATGGTTCCATCCCAAGGTCAGTCAAGAAAAAATGCTTGTGTCGTGTTGAACTTGAATTGAGATTTGAATAAAAGGAGACAAAAAACTTGACATTTTTGGATAATCAATTCTTATTGAAAAATTAGTTAAAATTCTATATTTACGAGAACACTGTTAGATAAAAGGGTAGGCAACTCGGATTATGAGCAGAGTTGATTAATTCTCATTTCGAGAAGGTATGAAGAAAAAATACACAGAACAAGTTCATTAATTTTCTCTAATTTTATTGGCTATTACCGTTGAAGAAGAATGTGCATTTGGTCGCCCTATTAACAATAAATATAAATGTTTAGTCAAGATATTCTTCATGCTAGACTCATTAATTGTATGTTTTATTGTTGATAATAACTATACTCATTTTTATATTGAATAATACCTTCTTTATCGTTGTATAAATCCAGGAGTTATCATATGCACACACAATGTGTAGCTGATTTTAAATCTACTTGAACGTGATATATTGTATGATTTTTCTCTCACTTACTCTGGGTGTGTGAAAATCAATCACCAAGAATGTGAATCAATTAGTATCCCGAAGGAAAACTAGTCTTCAAATTTTTACTAGCTTTCCTGCTTCTAGTGCCTTGCAAATACCTGGGAATCCCTTGAATTTTATAGAAAAATGTCGCCTAATATTACCACCTTCAATCTTTACTCTTGGGTAAAGATTTTTTCTGAAATTGGACAGGAAAAAAAATTATTAAGGACTTTAATGATTCGCCAAGAATTTGTTCCTTAATAATCCAAATTATTTCTATTTATGATCTTGATGACTGGCGAATCGAATTATCGATTTGAAAATCAAAATAGATTTTCCAATTTCTACCAATCCCTTTCATCCCCACTGATGATTACCAAATTACCCACAAGATTGTACATGTTATGTTATTTGAGAAGATGATTTATGTTTCTTTTTAAATCCTGTTAATAATTATTTGTTAATCTCGTATCTCCCGCCAAACCAATGATCTCATGCTTGCTTTTAAACTCCTTCAGAGACCCATTTGACTGGCAACAAGTCCTCTACAATGCTGGCCAATGACCTCGATCCGAATCACCCACAAAATGAGAACACAAATCAACATGAAGTTCCAGCAGGAAAGGTTAGTTGATCATTAGTTTCTGAGACATGTCTGTACAAATTGTATTTGAGAATATTATTTTTCTAATAGCCAAGCTATCCTGATTTTCCTAAAAGATTTTCTAATCTCGTAAAATGAGTCTTTGTGGTATTGTCTGACATTTTCAACCTGATTAATTGGACAAAGTTATCTCGGTACTTTCTCACCATAGTTCTTGGATCATTTTAAAGAATGTCAGAGAGTTGCCTAAGAAATTTTTAAGTCATCGAAAAAAAGATGTAATATATTGCCTATTTTGTCACAAAATTTGAATTGCTCTATGAAACATCTGCTAACCCAAGAAACATGTAGCCGGTAGCTACAAGCATAAATGTCTATTTTTGACTCAATCTTGTGCCATCTTTGGTCGCTCTGATCATCAAAATATGTTTTCTATTTTTTCAAATTGATCTCAAAAACATCTTTATAAATTTTCCAATCATGAACGTAGAATATTATTTTTGAAAGTAAGTAATTTGCAAACTGGATTTATTCTCGGTAAAAGTATACTATTGAATACGTGAGATAATCTAGTTAAAAAATAAATTTCACACATGAAAATTGTGCCATTCAATCAGTACGAATAAAAGTGTATAATTATTCCATTATTAATTTGTATAAACATATTGATGATGCCTTTGTTTTTTCCAATATTCACCACAAACAAACATGAACTTGAGGTTATGTATACTTCAGTAGTGTTGACCATAACTCTCATTTCTGATGTAAATTGTCGTCTCAACAACTGTGAATTAGAGCTACAAGTTTTCATTCCCAAAAAACTCTTCTTTTAAAAATGAGATTGCGCTGGTTAGTTAGGACACTGCATGATTAAATCCACTATTAATCCAAACAGAATATTCTTTGAGTAAATATTTCTTGATTAACTTGAATAATAGTTATTCGGAAAAATATAAATGAATTTTGATAGTTAATTTTTCTACAATCAAAAATAGTATTCGAATTCATTCAATTACTTTGCAAAAAATATGCTCATGAATTATAGGGCAACTTGAAAATATTATTTTTTGAAAATTATTTTATTTATATCATCAAGTTTCGAGAAATATAGGGAATGCTGAATACGAATTCGATAACAAAAATTTCTTTAAATAACCATAATTTTCTTTTGGATGAGCACTACTCATAAGCGAACAAATGGTTGAGAATGAGATTTGATCAACTAAAGTTGATTTTTGTATTCAGAGACAATGAGTAGTGCTCATCTAAAAATAATTGTGGTTATTTGAAGAAATTATAGATATCGAATTCGTAATCAGCATCCTCTATATTTCTCGAAGCTGTATGATCTAGATAAATTTTTTTCAAAAAACATATTTTGAATTTTCTTCTCTTTGAAGAATGATCTTTATTCCAGATTCGAAGTATTCTTTTCTAGTTGCCCTACTCATAATGTGCTTCATTTCAACATCCTTTACATGTACAGTGCCATTCAACCGTTCTAGATAGATTTAAATAGATTGGAGGGTTGGAGTAGTGGATTGTTCCCCCAGTCCAATAAATATGATATCTCATATGGCGTGGGTTCGATTCCGGTATCCTCCCTCCTTGAAAAAAATTTACTATGTAAAAAGTTTCAAACCTTTCTGCCCCATTATAACCCCTCATGTGAACCCGAAGAGAGTTAGACTCGGCTATGAAACTCAATTCTAGGAAAAAAAATCAAAAACTACTTCGATAAAATTGTGAAAACTTGTTTAACGACTAAATTTGCGCTAAAATCGACGGCTTTCTGTTATCAAGTTTTGCAATCACACCACACATTCTACACGAGTAGGGTTACCCAAAATATGCATTCTTTTCAGACAAATATGTACAATAATCTTGGAAATATGCAAATTAGGACAACTTTCTGTCTTAAATATGCATAATTTAGAGAAAAATGAGCATTTTGTAGCCCTATACATTCATTCTATTAATCCAGTCTAATTAAGAGGTATCTTGGATCATGACTTTAAAGAGAATTTATCTTTCCTGACAACACGTTAGCAATGTAACAAGACCTCGTGTAGGTGTTATTTCCTTCCTCACGTGTGTAGTAAATCGTGTAATCGTCTAAAGTCTTCCTCTCGTGTCATGAAAAAACCTTTTCAAAGCACATGTGAACGTTTTGCAGAATCTTCAGGGTAGAATTATCCTACTTGTCAAGCATCACTTGAAATATTCCAACATGCCTACTTTTAAGTATTCGAAAGAATACTCTACTGTTGTATTAGAGATGAAATCTTCTCAAGAATGGGGATTTGGAGAATTTTGAGCAGTGTGTATTGAGGATTAGTTAATTTGTGTACTTCTCTTTCCTAGAGTACACTAGAGTCAACATTGGAGCAAAAGGTTTGAGCTCTTCAAAGGAGAAATGTAATTAGTAGAGAAAAAATTATTTATTTAATACAATTTTCACACATTAGAATGTCTAAGAAAAAGTTGAAAGTACTCGAATTAATTGATCTAGTGTATATTAATATTTTGAGAAGGCATTAGGAGATATCCCCTCCCTAAAACGAGGTATTTTTCATGCTTTTAAAACAATTTACTTTGGGTATTTTTGTACTTGAATGAAAGATGATCAATTTCTTCAACATGTTTTGATAATCTTCAATTGTAAAACAGACAATGACAGAGTTACAAAACATGTATCATGTGAACCAGTGTTGGTGCATTATTATTTCTGTAAAGATAATCTTCTATGAATGAGAGCTACTCCAAAAATATCTCTTCTTAAAAAATAAGATTGAATAGCACGGGGTTTTCCTGATTAAAAAATTCAAACATTTTTGGTTTTCTATATATTGAATCATTTTTAATGTCCCATTTTCTAAACTTTAACTCATTTTTCATGAAAAAAAAAAGAAAAATCTCTCTATGAAAGTCATTTATTGACGAAAAACTAAAATATTTGAAAAACACTTGAAATCCTTTTTTTGGATCATGAACTCTTATAATTTTGAAACTATTATAATAATAATTTAAAAGAAAACAACTTTCATGGTGTGTGTATCAAGTTTATTGTCTAGATTGGGTCTCGATTTCATTATGAGATATTTTTCTTTCGTTGTGAGATATAAATTGTCGATATTTTGTAAATACTTGTTTAATAAAGAGTTAATCGGTCAGTATATTGCCTTAGAGGACAGTTTCTTTTGTAGGAGAGGGATCAACTAAATGTCACTTCATTGGCATAAGAAATTGCATCTAATGACTTTTATTCTGAGTGTTCATGACTTGGTAGATTTTACATAGAAATAATTTTTTCTAAATTTGCGGATTGAGATGAACTGACCTAATATATTAAAAAAATTACTTTAACATTCAAAAATATTTCTTTAATTCGTAAATGAATGGATTAATCTCTACTGAGAATCACCACCCAGTAGAAATAATATCTTTTTTTCATGACAGTTTGATCTGCACTTTATGAAAAAAATCCCCGCCGGAGCTGAGACGTCCAACATCCTAGTGGGGGAGACCGACTACTTGAGACAACCGATTTGCGCTTTCATAAGACTCAAGGACGCCTTCATTCTCGGAGAGATGACTGAAGTGCCAGTTCCTACTCGGTTCATCTTCATCTTCCTACAACCGAGGAATCAAAATGTCAACTCGAAGGAAGTTGGCCGCGCCATGGCCACTCTAATGTCCGATGAGGTAATTCAATTATCAAAAATTTCCACCCTTTCCTTCTAATCCAGGGCTGTCAACTTTTTTCCTCAGGTGTGCGCTTTCTTCATTGAAAATCATAACTGGCACCAAGTGTGCAAAGCCAAAATGTACACGTAAAACACTCAAAAGTTTAGATTAGATTTCATTTTCATTGGCTGTTTTTTTTCAATTTTACAAGCCAATGAGAATCGCTTAAAATTTATTCTTGATAAGAAATGCAAGAATGAAATTTAATCAAGTTACCGAATCTTTTGGATTTTTACCTGTATAATTATTGTGTAAAATCAACAGTAAACAATCTTTGATCTTCTTGAAAAATGTTTGTAAAAGGGCTTATATCGTAGCCAAAGTTATTTAAACAGCCAACAAAATTGTAGTCTCAACAAGATAAAATATCTTCTAACTCTAGATACAGCACTTTGCTTCTTAATTAAGCCAAATATGTCATGCTCTGTTTCTATTGGACAATGACTAATGGCCAATAGAATTTCATCTTGAAATAAATGAAATTCAGGCGACAAAATGCAAGTGTGCAAATACTTTATCACAAGTGTGCAGATATTTGTACGCATGCACACTTTTGACACACCTGTTCTAATCCCTCGAGTTTATTCATTATATCATTAGTTATTCACTGTATATGGACCTCATCTCACAACATCGTTATTGTTGTTTACCGGTGTTAAATTGCTCAATAAGTCTAGTAACTCTTTTCTTAATAACTCAAGCTCTATTGATATGAGGATTAATCGTTGTTTAGAGTTCCACTACAACAAGTACTTTATTTCCGCCATACCACGCGTCCCAAAATGGTGAAAAAAGTATGATAAATAATCTAATTCCAGTTTATAATGTTTTTTAAAGCAAAAATCGAATATCTGAAAATATCTAGATTGAATGTCCACGATTCTCTTTCGAATTTAGATAAAAAAGCAAAAAAATAAATTTACCAAGCCTTTACTCTAAAACGCTAGAATTTTTTTTATTATATACGCAACTAAATAAATGTCTAATAATCAGTTTTTAGGTATTTCACGATATTGCCTATCGTGCGAGAAATAAACGTGACATCCTAACGGGCCTCGATGAGTTCCTGAGCAGTTCAACTGTCCTCCCGCCGGGAGAATGGGACCCAAAGATTCGCATTGAACCGCCGTCATCAGTTCCATCGCAGGTGAATTCTCTTGAAAACACTTGATCTCAAGAGTAGATTTTATTAACACTTCTTGCTCCTTTAGGAAACGAGAAAGATGCAACAAAACCTGTCTGTTGAGAAGAACCTAGGTCATACAGATTCCACGCTGTTGGCCAAAGTGGACTCCCACGCGAAGAATATTAACAACGGCTCTGATCCTCCAGAGGGCGGCAGCGGCCCAGGCTCTCATAATGGTGAAGACCAGGGGGATGCTGATGGCCACGGGAATGACCCAGCTCTTCAGAGGACTGGGAAGTGAGCAGAAATGGTTTGCCACGTGCAAAAATGTGCAAATACTTCACGATTTGTTAAATTTCATCCTCACTGAAAATTTAATTTTTTGTTCAAAGTTGTATTAGCTTAACGAACAGTATTATAGAGCGACCATATTTTTGTCTCATAATTCATGTTCTTAGGTACTTGCTTTAAATTGTGGTATTTTTACGCAAAATTTTATCCCAAATTTTGATTAGCATAAATCCACAAGTTTTAGCACCTCATCTCAAATATGAGTGCAAAAATCTCAATTCCTTTATGACTTATAAGCTCTTTAACAACTCTACACTTTAGAATATTCGGTGGTTTAGTTGCCGATGTGAGACGTCGCCTGCCGTTTTATCCGTCCGACATCAAGGACGCTCTGCACCCGCAGACCTTTGGCTCCTTCTTCTTCATCTACTTTGCCTGCCTCGCGCCAATTATCACCTTTGGCGGTCTCCTCTCCCAGGAGACTGGCGGCTACCTGGGCACTATGGAGTCGATATTGAGCGGCCTGATCTGCGGCCTGGCCTATGCCATATTCAGCGGCCAGCCGCTCACTGTCCTCGGCAGTACTGGCCCAGTCTTGATCTTTGAAAAGATTGTCTACAGCATTTGCAAGTGGGTTTTAAGAGATATTCGCCATGCATTCACTAGACTTAAAATAATCAATTTTTAACTAAGATTCAAAATAATGCATTGCAAAAATGCCAGAGACAACTTAACAGGTTTTTACTATAAATTGTTAAGGCCTCAGCTCTTCTAAACAAAGTAACTATTTTTTTTAAATAGCCAATTTTAGTCTGTCTAAGACATAGACTCTAATTACCTTTTACTTAAAACTCTATTTCTGCTATTTTTTACTACTGAATTTCAGGTTGAAATTTTTTATTTCTAAAAAGTATCTATCGAATAAGTCAATTCATTTTTGATGAAAAAGGTACAAAAAAGATCCAACATTCAGAATTTTTCACGTCACGAATGACGTGAAGATAAACCGCCTACCGAGGAGCAGCCCTTCACTCATGAACACATCTCTTAATCCTTCAACACCCAGTGCTCCCCGTTGGAACATCCAGCATTGGAAGACGACAACTCTGAAACTATACAAGATTTTTAGAAATTATTTCCGCTTAAGACAGATTCTAAGCTGAAGATATCGAATTTTATATAGTTTTGAAACTTTTGTCAATCTTCAAAAAACTCCAAAAACCAAAAATAGACCTTCATAACCTACAGGCTTATCTTAGACTTGTCCCCGTGTTATTAACAATGTATACTGAAACTTTTCCTTCTCATTATTTTATAGAGCCAACGGCTGGTCATATCTCTCCTTCCGACTTTGGATTGGCATCTGGACCTTTTTCCTGTTAATGATTATGGTCGCTTTTGATTTATCCTCTCTAGTGAAATTCATCACCAGATTCACTGAGGAGTCATTCGCCTCACTCATCGCTATAATCTTCATCTTCAAGGCGATTGAGAAGCTCATTGACATTAACGAGTACTATCCTGTGAATCCGTGAGTACTTTGTCATTCAAACCACTCTTCACATGCCAAATAGTCTGCATTTTTAAACAATGTAGCCTTTTCCCTCTCCTCCTAAAGAATGACTCATTCTTTTTTTCTATTTTTGTAAAAGATCAAGAAACGTCAAACAATATTATTACCTCAAATCGTTTGTCTATTCTTCTATTGTTAGATAAACCCAAGAAAGTTAATTGTTGTGTGGATAAATAAAACGGATTCTCTTTCCATTTAGGCACTGGACCCCGGAGGATATGAGGGGCCTAGCAAATTGCAACTGTGAATTGAATATTAAGCAGGGTTACTTGCCGAGTCTGCTTAACGGGACGTCATTCTCAATTAGCGATGTGCCCATGGGAGAAGATCAGACAGTGAGTACTTGGATATATTTTGAAAATTCGATCAGCTTTAAAATTTATTGATTCACAGGATTATGTGACATGCCGAATTAGGCTGATTTACATATCAAATCCGAGAATTTTTTTTTTTTAATTTGCGTAAATCTTTCTGATTCTTGACTTTTAAATCAAGTCTATGACCCAATGCATCAAAATATGAATTATGAATTGCTAACATTCCGGCTCGTGATTGGCAGCGATTCTTATTTTAAAATTTGTTCTACTCATAATGTTTTTAAGGAAATTTCCTTAATGAGAATAGGATTTTAGTGTGATCTCAAATTGGTTTACTTCTGAGAGGCCTATTGTGTAAGCCCTATTCTCTATTCACTTGAAAAAGAAGGAGAGTACCATAAATTTCTACTCCCAAAAATGGCGTTTTGCGATTGGTTTAAAATATAATTCTTTGATCACATGCCGATCAGAATGAAGAAAAAGTGCATTTTACACAATCTAATCATCCTCTTTCGAAAGATCAACGTAACGGCGATAAGTGAAGGACTCTACTCCTGGAAAGGAAACAAATTCGCCAAGTTATGCCAGACCCTCAACGGGACCCTGCCAACCAAGTGTACTAAGTTCTACACGCCAGACGTATTCTTCTTCAGCTGTCTCATATTCCTAGCGTCCTTCGTCATTGCCTACAAGCTGAAGAATATCAAGTCGTCCATCCTATTCCCGAGCAAGGTCCGTTCAGTGATTAGTGACTTTGCTGTCATGATCTCTATCACTGCTTGCACCCTCACCGATTACTTTATTGGATTTCATACCCCGAAGCTGACTGTTCCGTCTTCCTTCCAGCCCACTCTCGGATATGAGGTGAGCATTTCTTCTTACTTAATTTTGCAAAGTTGCACGAAAATATTTTCTAATTTTAAATATGACCAAGACGTGATATCGTGTCCGTTAACAGTACCTCAGTAATAGAGAAAAATTTATCGAACGTAGATTATACAGAATAAGATAGAGAGGGGTCACATGAAAAATTTATTTAGTTCTTAATTTTTCTGAAAAATCCCAGATATAATTTCACAAATGGGAGAAAAATTATTAAACATAGAGTAGAAAGAATAAGGGAACAAATTAGGGTCTCAATTATTTCTGTACATAACCCACGAAAAATGAAACCTAAAAGTGCATGACTAAGGCAACCCAACTAACTAAAAATGGCTTTTTGTCTTTCGATCCATTTCGTTTTGATAGAAAGAATTTATATGGATTTATTTCTGAAATAGAAAGCCAGATATCTCTGCTAACGACTATTTTTCGAATCAAACCCTGCAATAAGCCTATTGTATACATACTATAAATTGATTAAATCTTTTTCAACGGACTATTTTGGGTTTCTCTATACATGAAAACTACTGACTCATTTACAGTTTTATCATGGTTAATTTTTTTACTCAAAATAAGAGAAACAGGGTTCTCAATGGCTTATTTCTCACGAGTGCATTTAGAGAATGCCGGATTCTAAGGCAATACTATGTTGGTTCATTTAGTCTGTTCAAAATCTCTAATTTAGAAGCTGGTAACTTTTTTTCAGAATCAGACTTTTAAATGAATGATCATCCGATCAAAAAAATCATGTCTTGTTCTATGAGTGGATTTTTTACATGTAAATTCAACAAGTTTTCAAATTTTAATTACTTACTGTTGAAAGAAAGTTATCTAGCCCCAAAGTTTCAATGATTATTCAATTTATTAGAAACGTGGCTGGATAGTCTACCCTTTCGATGGCAACCCCTGGTACACGGCCCTTATCGCCTTCGGCCCCTCCCTCCTCTCAACAATCCTCATCTTTATGGACCAACAGATCACAGCTGTCATCATTAACCGGAAGGAGAACAAGCTGAAGAAGGGTGCCGGTTATCATCTGGACCTCTTGATTGTCGCTCTGACGATTCTCTCAAATTCGATTCTCGGAATTCCCTGGTTTGTCGCCGCCACCGTTCTCTCGATAAACCACGTCATTAGTCTGAAGAAGGAATCCGAGTCGGCGGCACCCGGTGAAAAGCCAGTCTTCCTCGGCTGCCGTGAGCAACGTGTCACTGCCTTCCTCGTGTTCCTCCTCATCGGGCTGTCTGTGTTCATGACGCCGCTGTTGAAGCACATCCCAATGCCCGTTCTCTACGGAATTTTCCTATTCATGGGCATCTCTTCCCTGAAGGGCGTCCAGCTAGTCGAGAGAATATTGCTCTTCCTCATCCCAGTGAAATATCAGCCGGATTATCCGTACCTCAGGTGAGTCTTTGTGATAAGAAAAGAGATTCTTTTAATTGACCAAGAAAGTTCTCAATCGCTAAAGACGACTAGAATTGAAAATTTACTACGAAGCAAATAATTAATTCATTGATGAATGAAATTAAAGATTTTCTCAAGTGAGATAAGTACGCAAATAAGGAGGCGAAAAGATCCGATGTCACTTGGGATTAGGAGCACAGGTGGGGATTATACTTTCTTGATCATCTTATCCTGATAGTAAAGCATCATTAATCACGTTGATCTCCACTTTTTTCGTTCAATTCATCTCTGTCACTTGTGTGCTCTGTGCAACTCGTCAAGATGATATATTTTTTACTTGGAATAAGTATTTGTTTGAGCAATTAAACCTCTAATCATTTCAACTAAGGAAATTATTGATAAATTTTCTCAAAATTATTCTATAAATTTACAAACTAATTGACTATTTATTTTGTCTTGTAATTAGAGTACTTGAGTAATTAGTAGAGCACTAAAAAAATAGCAAATATCATGAGTTTAATTAACATTTTGAGGTACCTGGAGTAGCAGAACCTCACCTACCGACTCTGATGGACTAGAAATTGACTTTGAAACCTCTTTACTCTTACGAAAAGAGAGAACAATCCTCTTTCAATAAAAATACATGATAGTCTCGAAACTAATTTATCACTATAAAAAATTAGTCGTCAAAAGAAAATGGAAAAATTATCTCATGAAGGAAAAGAGTGATGCTTTTTTAAATACAGGTCACTAAGGGTGAAGATGAACGAAGAGGAGAGAAAGTGAGAGTTATATATGGTAGCGTAGATTGTTTGACCAATGACGCTACAATTAGCAACAGTTTTAAATATGATTCATGATACAATCACTGACACCTTTTATGATAAACTATCAATGTAACAACAGAAGGTCTGATTTCAATGTTTGTTTTATAAGAATCTTGAAAACCAAAGGGATTGTCTTTCTCTTCTTTTATTTTTGATAAATTGAATTTGAACCATTGTAGACATTTGACCAATTGGTCAACACAATACCTTTAACTCAATGATTTAACTTGGGTTTTGGGGCGATTGGCAAGAAATTCAGTTGACTACTCCGGCTAGCGAAAATTGGGATAGGAGAATACTTCACAACCGATTTTAGTAAAACAAATGCTAATTGTAGCCTCATTGGTCAGACAATCTACGCTACCATATATAACTCTCACTTTCTCTCCTCTTCGTTCATCTTCACCCTTGGTGACCTGTGACATATTAAAATTAAAAATCGCATTTTTGTTGCTCTAATATTTAGATAAATATTTCTTCTTGCAGATCCACGAACTATTAAGCATTGAGTCCTGAGAATCTTTCTCTTGTTAAATTTTAAAAAACACAGGCCACTGATTCATATTAAACTGATTTGAGTAAATCACTCGTTAGAAATAATTGCCTTAAGCCTCGTTCCAGACATTTTCGTTAATCGCAAATGGAGGTTTTACACCCCCCATAGAAACTTTCGCAAACTATAATTTGAACATGGAAAAATGCCACACTTCTTATATCCTGTGTGATCCATTGATTGTGGAAATATTTCAAGCGTATAATTAATAATTCCATGTAGATTCTCCTCTCTAAACTCACATTCTGTGATATAATCACTTTTTAATTCTCTATTCAAATGAGAAAGTCTATCCTTCTAAAGATGATCTGTTAGACAAAATGTTTTTTAGTCGTTACAAATATTATTTCCCCTTCAAATTCTATGCACTAGGCAAGTTTTCTGTACTGGATTGTACTGAAACCTTTTTCTTTTGATAAAGCTATGAGAGGAAAGAAATTTTCAATTTTAACTTGTCCCATTTGAATCAATAGACTTCAAAGTATAGAAAACGTTATCCATGTGTTATACTAGCTATCCAAGTTATTTCATTTTAACCTGGGCAAACCCCTTGGGACACTGGTGTTCCGTTAAGAAAAAGTTGAAAATACTACTAGAAAAATGAGCCAATGAGAGTAGCTTATTTGTCAAACTGCCAATGATAATCCTTTTAGAATATTCACTACAACATTCTCCCCGGCTTGTTTTTAATAAAACCTCAAGGTCCAAGGTTCTTTAATATTTATAGAAATACTATCGTCCCTCGAATATTATTTTCCTTGATTTCTTTTAAAATAAATTTAAAATCGTACATTTCTCAAAAATTCGTCGCTTTTACCCTGCTAATGATTTCTCATTTCTTTTAGACACGTACCTCTACGGCGAGTGCATCTCTTCACAATAATTCAAGTGTTTTGCTTCATTCTCCTGTACGTGATCAAGACCATCAAACAGATTTCCATCACTTTCCCCTTAATGGTATTAGCACTCTGTTTCATAAGGAAGCTCCTCGACTACATCTTCACCCAGCACGAACTCAAATGGCTCGACGATGTCCTACCCGGTGCCAAGATGCCAACAAAGAAATCTTACACTGGCTTTGTGAGTCCCGATCTTCATTATTTATAGATTATTAGCTCAAATTGAAGCAATTAATCATCCTCTTGTCTTTAAATAGGACTCTGTGCCCCTGAAGAACGTACCATCCTCGGAGAAGATTCTGAGCATATCAAATGAGGTACCAAAAACGAACATCTGGAAGTCTCTCGACAACCAGATAAAGACACGCAAAAAGCCAAAGGGTCGCAAGAGACGAGAGGACGGCCGGAGTGACGAAGAGAACAACTCCCTGATCAACAACAGCCCTAAGAATGTCCAACCACAAATCCGTTTCACTATCGACCAGCCCGATAATAATGATGAATAAACTAGAGCGCGTCAACAACCCTTTTCAAAAATTCAATCAATGTAATATTTCTTAAAAAATATAAACTAAAAAATTTCTAAATGCTCATCCCCACACCCCCACCACTTCTCCATATCACATACCATTCCTCACTACTTTTGTGTGTGTAATACGTCCATTGAAAAGAGAACTCTATACCCTTTTAGTACACTCCACCTTATCCACTTCATTACTTTTCAATGAAAGTTGTAGTTTACTCTTGAATCTCTTGAAAATATTATGTAAATTCTTTATTATATATATTTATATAGCGTCTTATTCCCACACACACCTATATATATTTATAGAGTGAAGATATATATACTGAACCAAATTGTTGGATTTTAATGAATTTATAAATATTTCAACAATGAGAAGCAAAATGAACTGAAAAACAAAAGATAGATTTAATGAAAATGTATGTAGAATTCTTTTGGAGACAGAATGAAAAAAGTGTTAGCTATCGACAATAATGACATGAAAATCTTATTTTAGAGAATGAAAGTAATTACTATTGATACATGCATCTTCCGTGTTTCTTTGTCAATTTAAAAATTATAGAACCAGCACATTTTTTACTTCAAATTCCATGCAAAATAGGCAAGTTTTCTCTACTTATTTTTTGGTACAATTGAATTTTTCAAATTGTATTTTTGTAAGAAAATCATTCTTTTTAAGAAATTAACTTTTTCTCGACATATTTTTTTCCGAGTCCAAATCTATTTGGTTTCTCTTTTTGGGTGATAATGGGGAGGGAGGGTGAAACATTAGGATGGACCAAATTTTTTTTTGAATACTTACTAATATGATAAAAGAACATGTCTGATTTTATGTTTCAAAATTATGAAAAAATTAAATTAGGAAACGATACATTATTAATCAAAATAAATTAATTTTTTTCTAATTTTGGAACATAAAATTGTTTAATGGTAGAAATCTGAATATATGAGAAAGTATTGATAAATTCGTGAAATAGTATCAACCAGACATATACGCGTTTCATCCTTGTTAGGAATCATCAGTATGTCATAGGTTGAGGGTTCGAATCTCTGATGATTCCTAACAAGGATGAAACGTGTATATGTCTGGTTGATACTATTTCACGAATTTATCAATACTTTCTCATATATGACTTATTCAGATTTCTA